>QNUK01000043.1:2981773-3246330 GCA_013621035.1 Clarias magur | reverse complement strand
TGGCTCATCGAGGGGCGGCTCCGCAGAGCCTCTGGGGATGTGCTGCAGTGTCTGGCACGGGAACGTTCGCAGCGGACCCTTTCGGTGCTGTGGGTGGCAGGGAGGGTGACCCCTGTAATGGTCCAGGGCATGCCATGGATGCTCGATCTCAATCGAACCTGGGGAGTCGATATTCAGTAGGACGATAATCACAGCTGTGCTGATATTTAGTACAACAGCACGAGTGTGATATTGCTTTTATAAAACATCATTAATTATCAACTACTTCTGGTAGTGTAATTAACAGGAATGAAAGTGTAGCCAAAAGATGAGAAGAATAAACCATGGAAGTGGAGGACACTCCTGAAAAAACCTACTTTATATTTCCACTTATTCTGCTTTAGAATATCAGGTAACTTGCAGACTGGAAAAAAATGAAAAGCTAGTGTGCTAGGGAGTACAATCACTTGTTCCACACACACACACACACACACACACACACACACAAACAAAGTAGAGCCCAAGATTAGGGATTAGTGAGGGATTTGGTATTCAGCCTGGTGTTAGACACTAGTTGGCTTCATAGTTCGCGTGTTAGCCGTGTAGTAATTCAGTATGAGTTCGAAGCAAGTACTGAGCAGCGTGATTTAAGATGACTAATGGTGCTCTTGCTTCTGTAAAAGTGCTTCTGTGACTGGTTTAACCATAAATTTACATTATGGCATGTGGAATTCTCCAGAGATTTGAACTTGGCACCTTCCATGCAGTAGGCCAACACCTTAACCAATGAGCTAACATTGAATGATAATGACAAAAATGCATTAAAATTAGTTAAATTAAATATTGTCAATTGTCCATGAAACAGTGGGGCAGATGTTAATGAGTAATGCATAAGTGAGACAGAATATAATTTAAAAGGGCAACTTTGTTTCGTGAACCATATATAACTTTAGGTATTACACCGGCTGTCTAACATAAGGGGTAAACTTTCTGTATCAACCGTAAGTAAAGCCATGTACTTCTGCATCAATAAGACACAGATCATGCTTAGATAGAGGACTCTATTTGAGTCCACTTGCCACGTAGAAGGCCATGTGCTATGCTGCTATATGACTGGAATTCTAGTACTGATGTAATCTGCCACTCACACCAGAGGAGAGTCTGCTATGCTTGTGCTTCCACGTTTCAGGCTCCAAGTTTAGGCTGGTGTAGTCCGCGTGACTTTGCAGCTGCCTTTTTTTTTTTTTTTAAGCGCTTCTGAAATAGATAGTCTTGTCCTTGCAAAGTTGACATTGATGAAATTACAAAGGAACTGCTAAGATATCATAAGATACAATGAGATTTCACGGGAGCATTATGTAGTGCTGAGCTTCAAACCAGGAAAGAATTGGGCGCAAGTCACATGACATGCCGGCTGTTGTCCTGCTCAGTGACCTGCCAAGCAAGGATGATTTTATTGGTGAGCAAAGGTAACTTTATACTGTATCTCTGCTAGGTATGCTAGGTATACAATACCATTGTTCTGCAGCTCAGGTGCAAATTATGACATCACCTATTCATCACGTTGAATTATCCAGGCGGGTTTGACAGACATAATGTCTGCATGATGTGGATGTGAACATAAATAATGGAAACGACTTTCTATTTCTGCAGCAAAGAGTTAGCAGGCGTCCAGCCCCCCCCCCCTGCATTTGGCAGTAGCGTGGTCAAAGGTCAAATGAGTTTGTGATTATTTTATTGGTTTCACTGTAGAAAATCAATTCCACAGAATAGATTTATGAACATTATGCAACTACAATTACATCAACTTTATTAGTTAATGGATGCACACCTGAACAATCATGCAGTTATCTAGTCAATAACATGGCAGGACTGCAAGCATAAAATTATGCAGATAAAACTCAACATTCAAACATGCGAATGGGGAAAGCGGACTAACTAGTGTGAGTATTTCAGAAACTGCTTATCTTCTACGTATGAGTTTCATCCACCGCAATCTCTGGAGTTTATACTAAATGGTGTAAAAAAACAATACAACAATACAAATTGTCACCCAGTGTTGGTGGAAACGCATTGTTCATTGGAGAGATCAGAGGAGAATAACCTAAGTTTGAATAAAACCTTTTTTTTTTTTTTTTTTTTTACAACCATGGTAACCAGAAACCATGAACACACACCATGTCAAATCTTGTGGTGAGAGATCTTGCAAGAGCAAAACACAACCTCAGATGCCACTTTTTTCAGTTGATAACAAGAATCTGAGGATACAGTGGGTTCATTGGGGTTAGGAAAAATTCGGCAGCTGAAGACTGGTGTGATGGTGGGCCTACAGCCAACTCTTCTTACCATCTGCCAGTTCCTCACTTGTCCCAAAGGAAGAAAATGACAGCGTGCCTTTCAGCACCATGGCCAGCTGTGCCATGCAAACACCATGGGTGGGGTCCCCTAACTCAGTCTGGCTGGCAGCGGATTATCATCCACCATGCTGTTGTTCCTTTCGCTCTATAAAAGGTCCACTAAACATCAGTCTGGTGAGAAGTATGCCCTGGGTGCATGACTCACAGTTCTCTCTTTGAGAGAGATCATAAGATTACGAACAACTAAAAGGTGAAATCCTGGCTCATTGGGGCCGCTTCAGCTGCTCGACAGCTATTGACTACCACCGCTGGACCTACGACCCACAGGTTCCATCACAGCCTCAATTTCGGGCTTCAGTCTGAGCTTCTGACAGCCCATGAAGTCACTGAAAAGGTCATCATCAGTTGGTTTTTGGGCTCCCTTTCAAAAGAAGAAAAGTAGGCTGTTGGTATAAGCACTCCCATCTCCACGCAGGACAGGGTAGAAGTGCCGAGACATGGTCTCCATTTCAATTAGCAGAAGGATAGAAAACCTTGAGAAAGAAGTCATCTGTGCTACATACCACCTCTCAGGAGAAAAGTCATATAGCAAACGAAATGAAAACTCTATGAGATGAGCCCATGCCCATCGAATCAGAGCCAGGCAAGTCCAAGGGCTCAGCAGCTCAGCAGCTCAGGGCATTCGAGCATCCATCCGATGGGTCCCTATCATCAGCTGCGTGGGTCTACTGATGGAGCTCCTCACGGATCAAGATACTCTTCCTCACTTTATGTCGAAATTAAGCAGGTTATGCAGATCTGCACCTCTATTTACCATCCCCAAACCAAGAGCCTGGTGGAGCATTTCAATCAGACACTCAAGAGGATCCTATGGCAAGTTGTAGATGAAATGAGCTGTAAATGGAATCAGTTTCTCCCATACATTCTTTTCGCTTTAAGGGAAATACCTCAAACCTCCCCTGGCTTTACCCAGTACCAGTACCAGTGCGTACCAGTGCATAAAGCAAGACCCATAAAGACACGCATGAGCGGGGTTTCTGTGGAAGAACTTGACTGGCCTGCACAGAGTCCTGACCTCAACCTGATAGAACACCTTTGGGAAAATTTAGAGGGGAGACTGCGAGACAGGCCTTCTCATCCAAAATCAATGTCTGACCTGTGGAAAGGCTTCCCAGAAGAGTTGAAACTGTTATAGCTGCAAATGCAAATAAACGAGGCTTCCCTGAAAAAGACATGCTTTGGTCTAAAAGCAAGCTGCCCATACAGTATGAACTTTTGCATCCCCATACCATCGGAGACGCTGGCTTTTGAACTGAACGCTGATAACACGCTGGAAGGTCTCCCTCCTCTTTAGCCTGGAGGACACGGCGTCCATGATTTCCAACAAGAATGTCACATTTGTTCTCGTCTGACCAGAGAAGACTTTTTCACTTTGAAACAGTCCATTTTATACACGGCCTGGTCCACAGGACATGATGGCACTTCTGGACCATGTTCACATATGGTTTACTTTTTGCATGATTGAGCTTAATTGGCTTTGAGGTCTGCAGCAGACAGTACATTTGAAATGAGCTGATTTAGTAGGAAAACGTGTACAATTTCTCAGTTGAAACATTTGTTATGTTCTCTGTTATTTTGCGAATAAAATATTTGTTCCTGTGCTTTGAAAGTCTTTTAGTTGTCATTTTAGTCAAATTTTTAAAACATTAAAACGTTTTTCTGGAATTTCTGTGGTAACACTAAAGACCAAGGTAATGGTTTTCCAAAAACTGTGTGCCTTAAAGTGAGATTTATGCAAAAGATTAACTTCTAATATTATAATTATAATTACAAGATTATTTATGTTTCTTTTTTAGTTTTTTTATTTATTTTATTTTTTTTAGCTTTTGATAAAATTATTAATAATAAAAAACAACAGTGTATTAGAAACACATTTCCATTTAATGCAGTACAAGTGAACTATTGGGCTCTCCAGGAGGATTGTGGCAGCTCATATGTGCATCATTGTCGTTTCTCTGTCTAAACTACCGCATCGAATGAGAATGACATGTTTAGTCACACCCACCTTGAGGGAAAAAGTACTAAATTATTTAAAAAGCCCTACTGTACATGCTGTGACATAATTAGGCACATACATTCTCATAACCTCACTTCTCAACTTTTTGATCTCATTTATGGCACAGGTTTAACTTCAGGCAAACACATACGCACTGGCAAAGTTTTATTAAATTCTGTCAGATGGACAGACAGACAGAAAGACAGCCATGACTTTTTCTGAGACCTGGTTCTAACCGTAAAGATATCACTGAAAGAGCGAGTTCTGACCAGGGTACAGACGGAACACTTCCTTTATTTATACAGATACAGAACCCCTGATATCCCTGAAGTGACCTTTCTAAATGTGGAGTGCAGGCAAGAACCCTTTCTCTAATCTAGAGCTGTATCATATGCCGCTGCAGGCCTGATTGCTTGCTGTCATGCTCTCCGTGCTAAAGGTCAGGGACATTTGACAGCAGGGGCAACTATAAGACAGTAATCAAAAACAGTTGAGCACATGACAGTGGTGTGAGGACAGCGATCACATGCCATTTAAGGCATAGTTTTGCACAATTGTGTCCACATTCAGGTTGTAATTAGAGATTTGTTTTTTAGACACCCTTAATTACCTGCTCTCAAAGGGTTGACATTAAGCCTTAGTGCCATCTAGTGGCGATATTTGTGTATTGTATCATAATGAGGATTAACAGTGACTGACAAAAAGCTGACTGATTCATTTATTTTAATCAATTTAATGATTAAATTGATTCATTTTTCTTTTTAGGATTTGTAGGTTTTATATCGTGTACTGAAGGAATTCTGCGAATGCAAAATTTAGGGAAATATGATATAAAAAGTATACAACTGTCCAGAACATTACCTGAACAGAGCTTTGGTGCTCAGAGCCAGACAGACTCAAGCTTCTGATCCAGTCAGTGTGTGATTTTCTGTATTGCTGGGGTTAGCCGACTCCCCGACATGCCGACTGTGTCTGAGAAGAGGTTCTTTGGAGAACAATTTAAGCTACCGCTAGAACTCCTTGGGAGAGAGGAGGTACAGTTGTTGCCAAGACCAGGTGCTGAAGTAGCTGACACCAACTTCCAACAAGGAACAACACTGCCTTTGTCAGGGTGGGAGAGAAACCTCAAGCAGTGCACAGGGCCACAGCCGGGGTGCTTGTCTCCGCTCGTGACTGGCAGCTGAAGGCTGACCTGCGGAAGCAGGTGACCTTTCTGGAACACACTGCAAGGCTGACCTCAGGCCAGATTTGGTCATAACATCTGACTGGTCGAAGCAAGTGGTTATGATGGAATGCGCTGTTCTCTGGGATAGAGGAGGGATCTATCTGGGATCTTACATAATCACAAATATCCTTTACTGGTAGAGGAATGAAGAAGGCATGGTTGTGAGCCAGTTGAGTCGCGCTGCAGAGATTTGGCACATGATGTTTTCAGGAAGGAAAAAAGTAAAATGACATCATCACTGCTGCAGAAAAAGTGTCAAGGTGGCTGTGGATCCAAAGGGCTTATCCCAGGTCCAGCTGGCTCATTACCCAGGTGGGTTCATCATTGATCATGCGACCAAGACGCGCCATCTGGTGTTTCAAAAAAGTTGAATCAGAATCAGAGTTTTTAGTTTTAGCGTGTTAAAACTCTATAATTAAATAACAAACATAGGACTATACATCATTTTTTTTTACTCTTTAACAATTGTTGAAAAATGTTCAAGATTTGTCAACCCAAAATGAATGCAATTAAGAAGCTGGAGAAATGACAACTTAAGTGTTTAAATAGCTTTTTATGAAATGTTTGAATGTATTGATTTATAAAGAAAAATTCTACAATTTTTTCCCCTCTTTTCACATTTTGAGGACGCTCTGAACACTATTTAACTGATGTTCACTGTCATATAGATTAAAATAAATAAATAAATAAATACAATATTTATAATAATAAATATTAAAGAGAGATTTTGCTTTAAAAATGTTTTTTATTTTTATTTTTATGTTGTTGCATGTGCCATACTTAGAGATAACTTTTATTTATTTGCTCTCAAGTGAATAGGTTTTAGTACTGGAGTTGGACGGATGTTAAACGCTCTAGTGCTCCTCTAGTGGTCAGACCGATGTATTGCATGTTTCTTATTAATAATAAAATAAAATAAAACAAATATTATTTTAAATATCTACACAGTTTTATTATGATCATGCTTCAGCTAGAAATATTAGATATAAAAAAATGACAATTTACCAGATCATACATATTTGTATGCATTCTTTTTTGTTCCTTTTGTATAAATGCTTTTTAAAATCCTTTCTTAGAACCTTCGCCTGGAGGCATGGTGGTGTAGTGCTTAGCACTGTCGCCTTGCACCTCCAGGGTCTGGGTTCAATTCACGGCCAGGTTTGATTCCCGTCTCTGCGTTCTCCCTGCTTGGTGGGTTTTCTCCCAAAGACATGTAGGTTAGGTTAATCGGCCTTCCCAAGTTGGCTGTTGTGTGTGTGTGTGTACCTTGAATGGATTGGCACCCTGTCAAGGGTGAATGCTGCCTTGTGCCCTAAGTCTCCTGGAATAGGCTCCAGGCCCCCCGTGATCCTGAATACACGATGTATTCTTGATTTTGAACTATACGTTTGCTTATGTAAATAATTGCATTTAATTTCAGTCACTGCAGGGTACATTAATATTCTTAATAGTAAACATCAGTAACTGTGTTAATTGCAAAAAATTGCCAGTACATAATTATCCCCTCTCCTACTAATGCATGTCAAACAAATTAGACAGACACAGGGTATAGAAAAGAATCCGACAAGGACCACATTTTATTGTAAACTGAGATGAAGACAGACACAGCTTTTGTTTTATCAAGCTGTATTTACTAATTGCAGCCTTTTCACATTAAAGTGAAACTTATAACACCAACTCGTCAGAAAAACAAAAAAGGAAAGAGGGAGAGCTTATATTTGGTGTATGCTGGCCTCAACTGTGTATCTCTCTTTCGTGTATATGTGTGTGTGTGTGTGTGTGTGTGTGTGTGAGTGAGAGATCTTGCATTATGCCTGCTTATACCAACATGGCACAGTATTGTAACAGGTATGGTGATCTGAGTTGTTGACGTTTGTGGTTTGGCGGCTGGTGTTTTCAGATGTGGTTCCCTTGTGGGTCCTTGATGGCTAACTCATACTGTATTTTGTGGTTATGTCTGATGTTGTCATAACGATTGGTGTTCTTACGATGCCAAAATACTGCTTACAGATTATTATACCTTGTGCATTGTCATCAGGTCTAAACCGGAAAAAATACCAAACAGTAGGATGTCCTGTGCAGGGAATGTCTGTTAAGGAAACTTCCCTCGACAAAATTCCACCATTCAAAACCCTCTGCACTTAGTGTGTTACACCCTGGTAACACAAGCACCTCGCATACCTGTTGCAGAAAATTAAATATTAAACATTTATTGAAACAAAAACTGATTATACCATTCTAAAATGTATATACAGTGGAACCTTGGATTACAAGCATAATTCGTTCTAGAAGTGGGCTCATATTCCAAAACACTCGTAAACCAAATCAAACTCTCCCATTAGAAATAGTGAAAACACAAATAATTTGTTCCACATCCCGAAAAAATAAAGACATAAAAATAAATAATACAATATATAAAGTAAAAATAAAACAAATGAACCTGCACTTTACCTTTAAAAAAAGTTAAAATAATTCCCGATATATGTGTTACCCCCCCGCCCCCCCCACTCACTTTTTAAGTTTCACAACAAACACACACAACAGAAACACTGTTTTAACGAGAAAAAAATAAATCTCGCTAATGACACTTGCGTGAGCGAATACTAACAGAATCACTGCTTTAAGTAAAAAACAAACAAACAAATGAACCAGCACTTTACCTTTGAGAAAAAATCGCTACAGAGGAGTTTTCTGTGTAAAGCAGAGTGTGTGTTTGTGTGCGTGTCGGTGTGTGTGTCGATGTCAAATTATGCGCGTGCACACACATAGGAGACATGCTGAAACAGAGAGGGAGATGTTGATTTTACCAGTAAGAGACGAGCACTAAGACCCAGCAGGGGAGACGATTACCCACAATTCCGCAGTGCAAAAGAGAGAAAAATCATTGGCTCAGTTGTGATCACGTGATGCTCGGTGTCAAAACAAGTGCGCATCCGTGATACATGATACTCGGCACTCGTAAACCAAGACTTGCTCGGTTTTTTAAGTCAAAATTTATAAAAAATCTTTGCTCGTCTTGCGGAACACTCGTAAACCTCATTACTCGCAATTCGAGGTTCCACTGTAGTATTGAAATGTGCATAACTCATTAAATAATATATTTTTACAGATTACTATCCTGTGAAGTGAAGATTGTTTAATTGTTCCCTACGCTGTTCACAGTTCTCTTTGAACTAAGCAGTTCTTCTCCCAGTGGTTTGTAATCACATTTAAGATGGCTGAATAGCCTGTGCAGTGTTCTTTGCAGGGTACTTCAGGGCGATCAGAACGCACCCACTGATTTAGCAATCTGGGACTGGTGTTACAGTAAGTAAAGAGAACAAGTCCATGCAGTAAAATTTGCATTTGGGGGAAAATACATAAATTCATGTGTATATATGGGTCGGCCTTGTGATTCCCCCCCCAAGATTAATCATGCAGCCCTAACATTCGCTGAAAAAAATGAAGTGCAACTCTTAGCGAATCATGTCATGGCGAACAATTTGCAGTTCACATGATTATGCAGAAACTTTTATGCAACGATGCACTCCTCCTCCTCTTGTTCTCCTTTAGCACCACCTTGAATGAATAAATAAATAAATAAACATACAAACAAACTTTAACTTTCACTCCCAGGTCTCTCGTTGGAGTTTTTATCTCCTGGTTGTGATGCATCACTGCTATGACCTGAAAACGAACAGCGCTGAAAGGAAAACCTGGGAGTTCTTGAGAAAGGAACTGTTTCGTGTTTTGAAAAAGAAAAAAAAAAAGCTGGCATGGTTAATGTATGTTTTGTCCCTGATAATCACACACCATTCATACACATTGAATCATAATTATACACACTGTACATGTTAGCTGGAGTGTTATCAGACACTCTGGGGAAGCTTTGAGACCCGTGTTCACGTAAAGAAACAGTAAAATATGGGACCTTTAAGAATCTCATCAAATTATGTGCATGGCATCTCAGGAATATAATCAGCACCCGGGAGGTATGATGTAGCCTGACACTGCTACCACTCTGTGTGATTATTTTCCCAATAACAGCACCTAATAAAATGTTTAGTTCCTTTAATACTTTAAAGTGTTTATTTCCTGAATAATCCTTTAAAAAAATCATTTATGCACGACTGCATGCATATAAACCTTGCAGCTGGAACTATTGTCTGAGCCACTGCTATAGAAAAGTAGACTAGTGAGAACTCACGCAGGGGCGTAATGTGTTTTATCAAGAGTCTATCAACTGAACTTATTTTAATCTTTCTGTTTCTCTTTTTCCTGTACAGGAGCCGCTCTCATTCTCTACATTTGTTTTCATATTCCTCTGTGGAATTCCTATGTTCTTCCTGGAAATGGCTCTGGGTCAGTTTATAAAGGCTGGAAGCATTGCTGCACCACTCATTCAAGGTATATACTGAGGGCTAGGGGTCATCTCCTGAAATTATTACAGGCCTAATTTGAAATCTAAACAGTAAAAAATGGATATAAAATATTATATAGAAGTTATCGGACATTCTTATAATTCAGTTAATAAATACATAAGTTAAAGATGCTTGGTGTACAACATTTCACTTTTATGTTTTACAGAGATCAGAGATCAGGGCTGAGGTTCTCCTTGATATTTTTAGATTTTTAGAAGAGTATTTTAACAGGCACAGGAGAAGGACTCCAACAGGAGAAGAAGCAACAACATCTTCTTCTGCATCACCAAGGACATCAATCCACAGTACCAACAGTACAACCTGCTCAAAAAAAAAAAAGGCCAAGACAGACAGCAATGGGAACATATATGAGAAGACCAATACAACCCCTACAGAAATATAAAATGAACCAGGCCATGGTAAAAATTGATGGCTGTTGACTTAAAGCCTTTTTTAATCCATCATACTGTACATGAGCTGCCAAGCAGATTTACTATATCTAAGCAACTGATAGCCAATCTTTCTGCAAAGCGTAAATCTAATGTTTACATGTAAAATAAGTAAAATGTAAAAAAAGTATTTTGTAGGGTATACTGCTTTACTTTTGCAGTATATCCCACAAAATACTTCTGGGCCAGTAACACCATGAAGATTAACCAATGTAAAATTTGTTGGACTGCTTTGTGGTCACAGAGAAACACACCTCACCTCTGACATTCTAACTTGAGAACTGCACCAAGTTGCAAATGAGTAGGGCATCAGTAACAAAAATTAAGCTCGCATCACAGACAATGCTGGCAACATAATATAGGCAGTGAGTGAAAATCTAAGGCAGGGGATCATGCTTTGCATGCTTGCTAAACGTAAAATTTATAGTTTTTATAGTTACCTGAAATGCAGTCAATTATTCAGAAAGTGAAAATCACAGAATATGAGTGATGAAGCACAGTGATCTCAGCTAAGCTCCGAGATATGGAACAAAAAATGGGACAGGCACATTTTATATTTCTTGACGTCGCACTGGACTATCCTCAGCTGCCAACGTTATCTTTAAATGAATGGGACATTGTGAGGGAAACATATATGTGTCATGTATAGTACCATTGCTGTAATAATTACAGTACTTCTAGAGGACTGTGCTATTAGAGTCTAACAATTAAATGATTAGGATACATACTAATACATGAAAATACAGTTTAACACAATTTAATTTTATTCCCCCTGTCAGGGATAACCCCTACAGGGCGCCATGCGCCCTGAGACTTTGTGTTTGTAGTTCTTTTTAGTTTGACTTCACTTCCCAGTTTGCATCTCGGTCAGGTGACGTGGGCACTCACCTGAATCGAGTTGGTTATTAGTTTGATTATAAATAGCTTGTTTAAGCGCTATCTCTTAATTTAAACCTAGTAAATGTCAGTCTAGTATAGTTTGTGGTTCCCTGATAGTGATTCTTGGTTTTGGTTTGTTTTACTTAAAGCTTATTCTGTTTGTATGTTTTCTTTATTTATTTATCATTAAAAAACATCATTCTCCAACAATATCGAGACCTCTGCCTCTCGACATGACACCCCCACAGATTTGTGACAGGTTCAAAAGTCATTCTTATGGCACAGGGGCTCCAAAGAATTACTAAAAAAAAAGAAAAAAAAGAAACAAAAATTATGTTTGATTTTCTGGCTGCTGATTTGGACAACAGGTTAAGGACAGTGGAGAGAGTAAGAGTTCTTGCAGACGCAACGCTTTTGAAACCTTCTTTCATACAGAAATGCAAAGGATGCCATTGGAAGACTGATGAGTGCAGCCACACAGGCAGCTTCTCCAGAGAATAGAGGGCAGAGCACAGAAGAGAGGGAAGAGGAGCGTGCAGCTGCTCCAAGTGAGCCATTGCCTCAAGTGTGGCCAGATTTTGAAAAGAGAGCCATGGGTTTGAGAACAGGGACCCCAAATCCCATCACTGAGACTATGCTTTTTTGGCTGAACAGCTGATCTCTCACACTGCTCATTGGAATGGTGGAGATCTGAAGCCCTTGTGTACAAAAAAAAATTGACACTATAATGAAGACTAGGGTGTGTATTGTGGCCAAATTTGTGCCATGTGAAAGTATAATTTCTAAACCAGGTCAGATTGTTGCTGAAAGAACTTCTACAGTACGGACGCTAATCTTTCTAAATGCAAACCTGTGACTGACACTGAATGAAGCACACAGGGCTTGCGTACAAGTCTATGTATATAGTTAATTAGTCCTTTTTCATATTTTATATTTCTTGTTTTTGCACATTTGCACTTGTTGATAGCTCAGACACTGAATGTTTATATTATTTTACTCATTTGTTTAAAAAATATTTTTTCATATTTAACATATTCATATTAACCTATCTAAGTGATTTTGATTATTATATCAAGAACTCAGTTCAAGCCTTAAATTTAAACACAACTATATTCGAAAACTAGAACAGTCTAACAGCTCTCTCCAAACCAGTCAGCAAAAAAAAAAAAGAAAAAAAAAGGACTCAAATAATGAAGGAAATTAAAGTAATAAAAGAATCCATACCGAGCATTTAAGCCAGAAACATGCACAAACCACCTGATTTTCTCCAGTATCCATGAGCCATTCAGCTACACAGGTCAGCTACGAGGTCCAGATCAAGGACTTCATAAAAAAAAAAAAAAAAAAAATATATATATATATATATATATATATATATATATATATAACTTGTCAAATAATGCATTTTTCAAATGACCATTTAGAGGCAAAAAATCATTTAGAAATTTATCTGAGGCATAAATTTCTAAAAAGAAACTTTAGTTTAAGAAATACAGGGTCCTCCGGTGTATTTATTTATTTTTGATCCCCTGCTTATAATATTTATGACTGTCACTTATGAGTGTAGATTGTGTATTTTACTGCCATGTTCCCCTACATCGTTCCCCTACAAGACGTGTGACCCTTGGGGCCTATGATGGAAGGTATGGGTCTGTAAAAACTGCTTTAAAAGTCACTAATTTGACTAATCATTTATGCACATATCAAGTCAGACCAAATGTAATCATAGACAACCTTAAAAGAAAAAAAAACTACATGTTTATTTTCCCTGAAAAAAGCGATCCAGTTAAAAACCAGAATTAGCAGAATTAATGACAGGTCCTTTATGAACTCATAACTGATTATAATCTTCACCACTCTTGCTAGGACTGCTGAAAGGATGCTCATTAGATGTCCACACCCCCTTACCGATAATTACTCCATAGGAGCTGCTCGCACAGTCACTGAATTTGTCCTGTTCGCTTCAATAACTGTGAGGTTTGGCTCAGCTACAAAATCAGACATCAGAAGCCTACAAAGAATGTTTCAGACAGCTGAAAGGATTATAGGTTCTCCCCTGCCAAAATCACTTTGGACCACTCACATCCAAGCAATCTTTTCCTTGAACTTTTGCTGTCTGGTCGGTGCTACAGAGCACAGAACACCCAGGCGCAAGGACAGTTTTTTTCCACCAGACAATCTACAGTACCTTTTGAATAGTTAAATGTTTTTCCCACTGTGAAATAAATAATATGTGCAATATTAATATATTTGCAATATCATAATACCTCACATCTTGTTACATTTCTTGTTAATGGAATTCTTGTTTTGTGTTGTTTCTGGAAGCTTCCATCACCAAAACAATGAAACGTAGTCTGTGCGTAATGGCAAAATATGTAATAGTGAGAGTAGCTGAGCAGACTGTCAGACTAACAGATTAGAGAGTTGTATTGTGTGTGTGTTAGCAGTAAAGATTACGAATACCTAAAACACCCTTCACAGTCCTGTCAAGTTAGTAACTGTTATCAAAATCAGAAAGAAATTTATTGCCAACTTCAGTTCAGTTACTGTCATTATTACATTATTTTGACATTACGCACAGACTCGGGTTCACGGTTCCTTTCGTGCTGTTGCATGCATTGTTTGCAATGTTGTCAACTTTGACACAAATGAAACTGCTCATGAAGGTTGCACTACAATTAACTTCATTTCACTTATAAGCAAAACAAACAAACAAACAAACAAAAAAACAATACCTAAATCTATTTAGGTATTTTATTTATAGACTTCTCATATATATTTTACTTTCTTTGTTCTTAGCATTGCACTAGTAACTTCTGGTCAGGTCTCACATTACTCTGTGTTTACTGACTAAGGAAAAGATACAATGTGCAATCACATCTACACCCTGTCTTTGTGTTACTGTCTCTATTGCTGCTGCTGCTGGATATCTGGAGATTGATCTATCCATCTATCTATTTAATTCTAGCCAGATAGCACAAGCTAACCTGACAGGATTTTACTTTAAACAAATGTATAAATAAATTTCTGCTAATGCTAGCCAGATGGTAGCGCACATACTGGCTGTAGCAAAAATAATGCAAAAGTAGCCCATTTTCTACTGGCTGGTGAAATAGTTAACATATGTTTTACATAACCTTAAAACCGGTGAATTCAACCTGTTCTCCAATTTACTCACTGCTAATATGCTCTGGTCATAAAACCCTAATGCAAACTAGTAACTGTAACATTCACAAATGAATAAAAAATATGGAAGCGACCTGCATTAAGACATAAACATACATAGATAGCATATGTATGTTTAATAAGAAATTCGAATAACTGGGGCACGTAGCCAGGTAAGTAACAAGTACTTTCGCTTTTCATTTGGACAGAAATTTATCGACGGTCCCTAAAATACCGCTTCCGAATGTCTGAATATCAAACTAACTTCACCGCGGTATTGAACATACGGGGCATCTCCGGAAAATGCACACACACACACACACACACACAAATTACACCTCATCGTGTTGTTCACATTTAGCATGGTTAAAGATGAAGAAGAGTCGAGGTTCAAATCTCAGTGCCAAAGACGGACAGATAAAAAAAAAAAAAAGAAAGAAAAAAAAAAGATGTTTTCACGACACGTATTTGCGTTCATCTCGGGCTCGCTTTACGGCTTTCTAGAAGTTTCACTCGGAAAGGTAGAAAATTTGGCGGGAACGGTATCATCCAGCAGTTCGCGCTCCACCTGTTTGTTTTCCTTCTGCCACTCTCGATGCCAGGCTAGTGAGAAAACAGAAAATCTGCACAGTCCTTGAGTGTATTTCAGTCTGTTAGTGATGGGTCGTTGATGAACGATTCGTTCTTTTTGAACGAATCTTTAACGTGACTCAGAAGAACGAGTAATCTCGAAGAGTTTTTCCTTCATTTTCCACTACATAGAAATACTTCATTTTCTGCTACAACATACCAAGACTCACTATTAATTTTAATCTGTACGTGCACCTGCTTAATCATTGAATTCGCCAGTCATATGGCAGCATACCTTCTTCATATAACATTCTCTTCAAATATAAGAACATTAAAAACTATCCCATCAGAGGCAGTTTTGTGTGTGACTCAGAGACGTCAGAATAAAATAAAACTAGAGGTCAACTTAAATAAACTGTGGTAACTCAAATAACCACTCTATTACAATCATGAAGCAAATGCACTACAACAGCAGATTATATCAGACTCCATTCCTACCAGCTTGTCAGGGGAAATTAACTGAAACTCATGTATCTGCATGATTAGCTGGTTATTAACAATGAGGGTAGGTTAGTATTTAAATCGTATTTTCAGAAAATTTGACTTTTAATTGTTTAATAGCGTCTGAGCATGTCATTTATAGAAATACATAATTGACATAATGTTTTTAAACATATTTTATTACTTTATTTTATAAATAAAATGTTTATTTTTATTTTTTTCTTTTCTTTTACTTTATTTTATAAATAAAATAAATACCTTTACAGAACATTATGGGTTAATTGAGTTAGCCAAATTCACATTTCAGGTGTGTTTTGTTTTGAATCTGTGGCATTGATTTGCTTCAATTATAAACCCAATGATGCATCCAGTGCTTTCATTTGCTCAATGATCCAAAGCTACAGTAGGATCTGTTGAAGAGGAAGCCTGGTGACCTGCTGCACAGTGAGCTTTGCTATAAATCTCTCCATGGTTACACAGGTAAATGTGTCAATTAAAGCAAATATTTTAGCCAGTATTCATTGAACACTGGTATTGGGCTAGAAACACTGTAGATCATCTTAGCACAAATTATTACAATTATTGATGGAGTTATTTAACATGCAGGCTGTAGACCTGACTACAGCGAGGGACCATCTAATCTTTTAATTCATATACATTTTCCACAATTCATACAATTCCCATAATGTCCTTTTGATTGGGTAAAGCTGGTTTGCGACAATAACAATAGTTAAAAACGCCAAACAAATAAAATTTTATTGAATGTACATCCTTTCTGACTGTTATTCAGCCAGTGAAATTACCCTGTTGTGGCAGGCATTCTGGGAATGCATGGTTGTTGCCTGGGTTTATAGTAAGCCTCATTATCGCCTCAAAAACTATAACAGCAGCATTGTACAATACAATAATTTCTATAGGAACATCTTAGGGTCTTGTATGGCAGATTCTCTATTCATATGTTTAAAACCCTTTAAAATTGGGGCTATGGGGAGCTTTGGTTTGTGTTTGTGTGTGGAGGTGAACATTTTAGAAAAGAACGTCTTTGCGCTTTAGTTTTTCTTGGTAACTTGAAAAGCTGTGTTTTTTTTAAAACAATGTCTGTCCTTAAATTTCAATAAGAAAATGCTTAAGATGGATGATTAGTGCAGTGATCATTAAGATTCAGCTGGCAACAATTCATTTAAACATATCAATGCAGTTAGGAGCTTCCTCTCTGTTCTCTGTCCCATTTTCGTTTCAGAAGGAACAAATTACAGTACTGCATCAAGCAAAAACAACAACAACAACAACAACAACTAAGGAGATTGTTGTTAACCCAACACATTATTAAAACTTGTAAGTATAGTACTGAAACTTAATGGAAGATATGTGGTTATAAAATAATCATGAATGAATGTGATTAGAGATGACTTGATGAAGTTGCATCATAAAAAATCAAAGCAATATTTATCGTAAAAGTATAACCATTTCCACACAATGTGATGAAAACTCACTAGATTGGATCTAAACAGCAATGTGTACTGATGACCTAAATGCTTAGTGAAGTTGCATCATTAAAATCACCAGTAGAATCAAAAATATGTTTAATAGTAAACAAACCATTTCCACACTCAATGTGATGAAAATTAAACAGGATTGCCAATCCATCGCATGGCACACACACACATACAGTACATTTGTGTTCCAGTTAGTACCTCCTTAATCTAGTAATCATACTGAGAAACATACGAAGGACAAAGTTTACACACCCCTTTTAAAATCAAATGCAACCCAGATAAACCATGTCAGATCTTTAATCAATCAACAAAACTGAGGGAGGAAAATTTTTATAGGATTTACATCTAGCATCAGACATACAGTACCAAAACCTTGATCTTTTATTTTTTCATTTGTTTCTATGTTGGTTGTGCTTTCTGTGCTGAAAAGTGTTTTTTTTTTTTGTTGTTATCCTCAGCTATCTAACAGAGGCCAATAGGCTTCCTTACTCTCACAGACTGGAATTTGATGCCCTGTACAGAGCTGAAGAGAAGGAGGCCCATAGTATTACTGTTGAGTCTGTAAAAAAAAAAAAATTTAAACCCCATTGAATGAAAGCTTTAAGTCTACACTTTTAGACTTTAGCTTTGTCACTGTCCCAATACTTATGGAACTGACCGTGATTCGATTATTCTCATAAAACTTACTGGTTTTGTTGAATTTTATTGAATGCCAGAGCTCACTATTTTCTTCACTAACACATCCAATGAGCCAGGAGGAAAAGAAAACAGGATGCTTTGCCATGGAGTTAGTTTGTCGTTACAGCTCACACCATGTCAAAAATCACAATGATGAAAGAGTTAATCATTAAAAATCAACTACTGTATGTTAATAACAGAGAACCTTTTGACACAGTAACCTGGCCCAAAGCTTTAGCAATTCTGAACAGATTTCTAACAGAACTTGTTTGGGAAACTTTCACTAATAATACTTGTTTCAATACATGTGGAACCTTGGATTGTGAGTAACATGGTTTGCGAGCAAAATTTTGAAATAAATTTTGACTTGAAAAACGAGCAAGTCTTGGTTTACGAGTACCGAGTATCATGTATCATGCCTGCGCTTCTTGTTTTGACGGAAAGCGTCACGTGATCACAGCTGAGCCAATGGTATTTCTCACTTTTGCGCTGCGGAATTATGGGTAATCGTCTCCCCGCTGGGTCTTAATGCGCTTCTCTCACTGGTATAATCAACATCCGTGCACGCCTGTACTGTTTACTATAACACTGTGACCACGTGTGTGTGCGCATAAAACAATTTGTTTTGTGTTTGTAAGCGTGTGTGTACAGCACGCGTGTAAGACACGTGTGTGTGTGTGTGTGTGTGTGTGTGGGCGTATAAAGCAAAAGCAAGTCTCATTAGAGGCTAAAAATCCATTTTCAATCTCCCTCTTATTTGTGTGCATGCATAATTTGAAACCGTGCCCCACACACACACACACACACACACACACACACACCACCGCCCCCCTCCCAATTTGTTTTATTTTTACTTTCTATTTTGTATTAATTATTTTTTTGAATTTTTCTGGGCTGTGGAAAGAATAATATGAGATTACATTATTTCTTATGGGAAAATTCTATTTGGTTACGAGTGTTCTGGAATACGAGCCTGCTTCCATAATAATTTATGCTCGTAATCCAAGGTTCCACTGTATAGACAGTGTCATTATCAGCTCGTTTTAGGCTTTGGCATCTTTGTTTCATTGTCCGACTTCTACATGACGCTGTCATTGTCCACGCTGTCTGAGGTCCCAGAGGACAGTTATGAACGGTTTCTGATGTCAGTGTTAGTTGTCATGCACTCCAAATGATGTCGTGCCCATATACTGAAGGTTTGGTCAGATTTCCCCAGCGCTACAGATCAAGACAAAAAAAAACATGCTCAAAGCCCATTTCTCTTTCTGAATATTTACTTCTCCAAATATTTGTCGCTGTAATCTGATTTAATCTAGAAAAGTGGCTGTCACGGCGTGCGCCCAAATCCGCTTGCTCCGCATTATAAAAGCAAGGCGCGGAGTTTAGTCCGGGGTCCGAGAAGAGCGTAACGCGGTGGAGCTCGTGAGTGGCATGGGAGTGGGGAAATGGAACGTGCCCCAGAGACTTAAAAGGACAATGGATTTCCGCCCCTTTGAACTCCGCGCTGAGGACAACGCGGGAAAGAGCTGCACGAGCTCCCACGGGATCCTCGCGTGCTCCGTTCGGCCACTCCGCCCACCGCCGCCAGCCGCGTGCCCGCATGCCAGCTGGGCACTGCCTCGGACCATGCACGTGCACACTTCATTCCTTCCCTTTCTTTCCGTCCTCCCTCCTTTTTTCCTTTTCTTTCCTTTATTTATTCCTGATAAATTACCCTTTTCCTCTAAGATCTCGCCTCGTGTCTGTGTTTTATGGTGCCGCCCGTGCAACTTTGGGTCGGACCCGTTACAGTGGCATGATTCAGTAAAGTAGAAATGGCAGCACTATCACCATGTGAAATCTGGCTCTGACATTTTCTCAGCTATATCACTCCAGGTTTTGTTTCCCAAAATAGAAACAAACTAGTAGCCTAATTAAACCATCACAACCCTAATCAGGCAGTTTCTAAGGATGCTGTAATGTAAACTCATAATGTTATGCCACATGTATTCACTTTGAAGTGTGGCATCTTATTTTCTCTGACCTCTCTCTTTCTGCCTCTCTTCAAGTCGGTCATTTAGAATTTTTTTCTCCTAATCTGAAAAGCTCAGAGCTAACGAAATATTCCTCCTTGATCGATCATTTTGACCAGCTACTTGCAAAACATCCAGCTGGTCATTCCTGAGCGAATAGTGTTAACTGTTCTCAAAATAAAAGGAGACTGCTGTGCCACTCGAGGGTTTGTTTTCAGCAAGAATATTTACCCAACATGCTTGCCTGTGCATCAGTCTGTGTACGTGTCCTGGAAAGTCATTCTGTTCTACTTCCAATGGAAATTGATGCTACCAGTCCACTTATCACAATTAAAGATGCTGCTTTTCTTCTTATGGTACGGTGTCAGTGTTATATAATGATACAGTCATTGAACACTGAACCTCTTTTAAATTTCAAACCAATTACACACAAAATGCTGTTCTGTCCAAGCAATAATAATAATAATAAAAAAAACGTATTATAGTCATGGCTTTTTTTGCATGAACATAATGTACAATATCATAAAATGTCCGTTGTCCATGGCATTTATCTATCTATTTATTAATGATCTATACCGCTTCTGTGTAGGGTTGTGGAGGCCTGGAGTTTGTTCCAGAGAACTTAAGGCACAAGGCAAGGAACACCATGGAAGAGGTGCCAATGCATCACAGGGCATGAGAAAACTGAAAATTTATGGCGGGAGCTGAAACTTCGAGTTGCCAAGTGACAGGCAAGAAACCTGGTAACCGACTACAAGAAACTTTTACCTCTGTGCTTGACAACAAGTGTTTCTCCACCAAGTAAAGGAATGTTTTGCTGGGGGATCAAATACTTATTTTCTTAGTACATTTACAAAATAGGTAAATGTGCTACAATTCCTGCCCATGATAATCAAAATTACAGCATAAATGCAACACATTAAGATTATTCTGCTTAAGGCTAAAAACCTCCTTTAATTCCTTAATAAAATCTGAAAGTGTTCACTCGAGTCTAGCATACTGTGGGACTGTATATTAAGCTGTAATTAAAAAGGAAATGCTGCATACACAGACAGCAGGACTCTCACGTGGGCCATACCTCTTTGAAGCATCCTTTGGCCGTGATGAGTTTGTAGATGACACTAACAGGGATGCAGAGCATAGAGGAGAGCGCGAACAACCATCTGATCATCTCCCCCCACCAAGGGTACACGTACACATTGTTGTAGGTAAGAGGCTTATAGTTAACCAGGTGGAACACAAATATTCCCTGAGATGTGTAAAATGAGAGAGAGAGAGAGAGAGGGAACACAAAATTCATTTGATTTCATCACATGGATCTTTACTCTGTGTGTATGTTGTCTATTAATGATCTGATCTGGTCTAGGGATCTGATCTCTTAACACTCTGGACATGAGCATGCTTTAATAATTGAACAAGATTGCATGAACACACTTGATTAAACTCCTAAGCTAATGAGCAGGTTCAGGTTTTGTTAAAGCAGTGTGCTAACATACTAAACATTTTGGCCTTCAGTAACTGGATATGTCTGTGACTTGCCTATACATAGAAACTGTCCTGAGTTTATAAATTCAGTACAGTTAGCATTATTTCTATAGTTCCAGCCTTGAATTAACTCCTGTACAGCTGAATGAATGTTACAGTCTATTAAATGCACAAGATAATCTGAGGATTAGGCATCTAAGACAATAAAAGCACTAAGGAAAACTACATCATCGCACTTTCTAGCTGTTTTTGCTGTAGGTGAAGAAACAGAAACAAAATCTCTCACCATGCAAACACATGGGGTAAGAAATGACAAGCACCACTTCATCCAAGGGAAAGCCTGGTATCCGATCATACGGGCGATGTCATCCATAAACGTATCAGCACCTGTACACACAGAAGGTACACACTTTAATACCCTGGCTTCAGGTCTTAAAACAGTTCCAGGATCATCAGCAATTTCCATCAGCATTTCCCCAAAGTACAAAAACGTTCTTTTCTAAAAAGTTCCACCTTCACCCACAAAAAACAACCTTTAACATAGCCACAACTTTAAAGATTTTTAAACATGTTTAAATGGAATGTCTGCCATATGTAAACCCCTAAAGCTGTACCTATAGAAATAAGAACATATTCAGTATGAATGCTTTGTAGCCAGAGCTACTGTCAGAGCTAATGTTATAGAAAATACACAAGTAAAAAGAATCAATCAAGTGTCATACGGTGTAGCTGTTATACATAGTTTATGAGGTGTTAGCGAGGCTTACCATAAACCATGTTCCCCACTTTTTCAGGGAACAGGGTTACGGCAAAGTAACCCAAGACATTCCCTTTCAAAAGCTACACTCGATGCTGCGTGAAAACGCTCTGGGAACGAGAATATCAACACCCTGATTCCCAGAGGCGAAGTGTGACCACGCGCCTCATAGGCCAGGGCAATAGCATCTCTCACCCAACGTGACAGCGTCTGTCTAGTGGCGGCCACCCCCCGGTTGTGGCCCCCATGGCAAATGAAAAGCTGCTCTCATTTACGCCACTGGCTAGTGCGGTGGATGTAAATCTGAAGACCACGTACTGGACACAGTAAGTGAAGTCTTTTCTGCTCCAGAGCTGTAAAAGGCGGGGGACAGAAGGCTTTGAGAACAATTGGGTACATGGTCAAGAATATTCGGAAGATAGTTCGGGTGAGGGTGCAGAATAGCTTTGACTAGCCCAGGGGCAAAGTCTAGGCAGGATGTGGAGACTGACAAAGCCTGCAGATCTCTTCAAAGAGGTAACGGCCATAAGAAAAACCATCTTAAGCGTCAGAAGCCTGACAGGCGCTGACTCTAGTGGTTCGAAAGAGGTGTCAATCATACCTTGGCACACAATTAGCACAATAGCTAAGTTCCACAAAGGGACCACTCTAGTGGGCGGCCTCAACCATTATTGCGAAATAGCAGCTATGTACGTTCTGAGAGTACTCGGGCATAAGCCCGAACAATGAAACAATTCGGCAGTGGACTGGGTCTACATGTTTTGCTATGCCCCAACTTTCAAATACACTCCATTTGAGGGCATAAGTTCTTCTAGTGGAGGATGACCTAGCACTTAGAATAGTTTCAATTACGCTGTCTAGAAGACCAGCATCTCTTAGTTGGTCCTCATCTCTTAGTTGGAATTCCATATGATACCCAAATACATTGTCCTCTGAGCAGAAAAGAGAACGCCTCTCCTGGCGTTGAGTCTCAATCCTAAAGAATGGAGGTGAGCTAGGAAGACATCTCAATGTCAAAGTGCTAGCTGCTAAGACTGAGCCAGGATCAGCCAGTCGTCTATATATTTCAGAATATAGATGCCCTGGAATCATAGCGCCAGAGCTGCATCCATGCATTTTATATATGTGCAGAGTGACAGGACTAGGCCAACTGGAAGGACCTGATACTGGTAAGCATCGCCCCCGAAAGCGAACCTCAGGAACTTCCTGTGTTGTGGCAATATTATTATATAAAAATATATGTCCTTCAAGTCGATTGTCACAAACCAACCCCCTGGTTAGATTTGAGAAACAATCATTTTGGCTGTCAACATTGGGTCTCTGTCTGGCAGGGGAACATGTTCTATGGCCCCTTTTTCCAGCAAGTCTGTAATTGTCGAGTCAGCAGATGCACTCGTTCTGGTTTCATGGAAGTGGAAACCATGCCATTGAAAAGCGGAGGACGATGTGCAAAATGAATCCGGTAGCCTCTCTCTAAGTGCTTTGTACCTATGGAGACATACCTGGCAGTAGGTTCCCTGCCGTGGAAGGGGTCTTAGGTGTGGAAGGGGTCTTAGGTGTTCAGCATCCTGAAAACATGGCAGGAAGGAACCGAGCACTTAACATTTCTTTGGAGACCGCTGCTCCCTGAAACACCAGTGGTGGCGGAGATTGGAGGCCTCCAGAGGGTGTCAGGGAGGAGTCTTTATCCCTTATTGGAACTTTTACATGCCCCTCCCCGGGGGGGAGACACTCCCATGGTCCTGGGCATGTCAGCCTTTTGGCAGAGATGATGCTCCTCGGGCCCAGTCTTTTTGAGGCGGATTGCGAGGCATGGCAAGTCTCTCCCCAGTCTCACGCCTTGTGGGGACCAGACCTGGTCTGGACTGGGTGGACTTCGCCTCCCGAAACCTAGTGGCGGCGGTGTTCACGGCATCACAGGAGAGGCCGGAAGGCGAGATAGGGGCATCAAGGAGGAAAACACGATCCCTGTCCTTGATGCCCATGAGGTTAAGCCATAGATGTCTCTCCATGGTAACCATGGCAGCCATAGAACGGCCAATAGAACGGGCTGTCTGCTTGGTGGGATGGAGAAATAAATCGGTGGCTTGGCGTAGCTCCGCAAACACTGTGTCGTCGATAGACCCGCTAGTGCTCAGATCTCTTAGCAGGTCAGCCAGATATGTCTGCAAAACCACCAGGGTGTGCAGGGCAGTACCAGCCTGACCCGCTGCCTGAAAAGCTTTCCCCACCAATGAAGATGTTAGTCTACACGGCTTGGTGTGGGCTTTTTCAGGGAGGATGAGCTCCCAGGAGAGAGATAGCCCTCTTCAATCTGGGGCATCATAATATAACCCCGCGCTTTCGCATCAACGACATTCAAATGAATCGATGTTAATTACAAAAACAGGGGATGAGTAGGGCTTATTCCATGAAAGAGTTGGTCATGGAGGTCGCCAAAGAAGGAGAGGGACCATTGTTGAGGCCCCTCCCCTGGCCAGCCGACACAAACCGTCTAACTTTGAACGTTTGGGGGATTTTTTTTTTTGCTTCTGTGGCAAGAGAGGAAGTCTCTTCTGCCCATTCACACACTTGACAAGTGGACGCTAAAACTTCCTGATCCGGGGAGAGTACGAGAGAAAGGGTAATTCCATCTCATGCGCATCTGCTAGATAAGCCGTGCGTGAAGCACCTTAATAGGGAGATCACAGTGCTCACACTCTCCTTGGAGACCAAGGAGAGCGTGCTCTTCCCCCAGACACTCAACGCAAAAAACATGGACATCGCCCTCCGAAAGAGATCTATCACACGGAGGCACGCATCTCTTAGTAAACTCTGCCATATCAGTGAGATAACACTTTTCTTTTTCTTTTGTTTGTATATTCGCTTGCGCACACACATGCAAACACAATGCAGTCCTTGAAGACAAAAAGACCTGAGAATGTTTCCTATTTATAACCTGCATGTCCACCTCATCAGATGAGGTTATATAACTGAGGTTATATAAGCCAAAATTTGGCGTGTTTAATACACACATGCCTCACAATCGGCTAAACAAAGAGATGTTCGAATAGCGTTTTCACGCAGTATCTAGTGAGTGACGGGGCGTTAAGCAGGTAAGTGAGTGATGGCGTTCTAAGGCAATGAGTGAGTGACCGCGCTCTGAGCATACAAGGCATTGGCGCCACTCTGATTCAATGACGCTTGGCATTGTCAGGCCGACAGTACATTTTCAAAATTATATTGGGGGGGGGGGAAACGGAGAATCGGACGCAGAACGGAGAAAACCACAAAGCTGGCTGTGAAATTGGTGCCGCTGTTAATCAGGGCCATTACAAATGAATCCCTGAGGATTACGGGAAAAGCAAAAACCAGTCAGTGTCTGGGACAGAGTAAAATTCTTCTGAACTCATTATTCTGAAAACAATATTTTTTAAAAATTGTTTATTAGTACAGTACATTGTATAATTGTTGTAAGTATGTTCCTGCTAGTAATTAGCATGTGTTATAAAGTTAATTCTAGTTAATAAAAACTGACTGGAATTGCTTGTTGAGAATATATCAAATAACAATGATATTTGAGACCCAGATATTGAAGTCCTATCTGTTGCAAATGTATTAACTAGCGGTTAACTAGCCAGCTGACTGTTAGCTAATATTATGATATTAGCCCATGGCATGGTAAGCAGCCAAGATGGTGTTTCCAGTTTTACCCAGTTTAATCTCTGCACATTTATGATGAAAGCAAATGGCTCAAGCTGTGCCATATTTAGTATTTTTTAGCTTAACGATTATAAGAAAATATGACACACTTGCTTCAAGTGTAAAAATGGTGGCAGGAATTGACACAACAGTTTAATCTGCAGTAAGGGAGCAAGTAATCAAGCTTCGCTGAAATCACATCTTTTGTGTATCAAATCGTATCTTTGTGTATTTGTGCATCTTGTGGTCCTCAGTAACGTGAACAGTCCAACTAAGCAATAACGGCATTCGTCGACAACGATGAATTTCATTATCGATAATTATCGATTTTATCGATTAGTTGTTGCAGCCCTAAATAATACACTTCATACTAGGGCTAAAACGATTCCTCGAGTAAACCAAGTAATTTGATTACAAAAAATGATAGAGGCAAAATCTTCTGCCTCGAAGCTTCGTTTAATTAATTTTAAAAGCTTGCGTCATATTTTTGCGCAATTATTTGTTGAAACTTGTTGCAAGCTGCCAGTAAACACCAACGAAGAAGAAGCGCTTACGTCACCCACAAAGCGGAAGGAGACGCAAGCTGTGTAAAGCTGTGTATTGATTTGAGGGAGCATTCTGTTGCGGGCTGCAAAATGGAAGGGAGCAATAAAGTTTTCAGCAAGGCCAAGAGAAGAAGAAAGCAGAAATTGTCAGTAAAAGCATATGTTATGCCTGAGATATACTGTAAGTGCCAACAGTCAAACAGTTGGGAAGTGTTTTTTTTTGGGTGGGGGAAACAGATGCTTCTTGAGTCGTTGTTTAAAGATTGTCAAAGACTCCACTGTACGGACATCTAGAGGAAGTTCGTTCCACCACCTAGGTGCCAGAACAGAAAAGAGTCTGGATGAATGTCTTTCTCGATCCCTGAGAGATGGTGTGACGAGGCGAGCAGTGCTGTAGGATCGGAGGGAACATGGTGCAGTGCGTGGTGTGATTAAAGCAGAGAGGTAAGTGGTAGCTGGGCCATTTTTAGCTTTGTAAGCGAGCATCTGAGTTTTGAATTTGATGCGGGCAGCTACAGGAAGCCAGTGCAGGAAACAGAGAAATCGGATGGTGCGGGAGAACTTGGGAAGGTTGAACAGGAGACGTGCCGCTGCATTCTGGATCAGCTGCAGAGAATGAATGGTGGACAGAGGCAGACCTGCCAGGAGTGAGTTGCAGTCTTGAAATAACAAGGGACTGAACCGGAGTAATCTGTGAAGAAAGAAATGGGCGCAAAAACACAACACAGCTGTTACGACCCTTGGTGGTCTAGGGGTATACAGATCGCACACTTAGATTTGTAAGGCATTGGCAAGCTGAATTCCCGGCACAGGTAGGAACCAAAGTGATGACAAACAAAATACTTTAACAAATAATGTTTATTTGCATAAAGAACAAAAGAAGTGGTACTGTACCAAGTGAAAGGTTTACAAATGAAAAGAATTGTCAGGCACTAATAGAAAGACTGACAATGGGTACGGCTGAAAATAAACCAAAAACCCAGGCTAACTTATCACAATTCCTCCCCCCCATCTAATCTCCTCTAAAAATAAATAAGTCTAATAAGCAACAACACCCTAACTGGCTACACTACCTAACTCAAAAGGGATACATAGGTTGGCACGCACCCTCTTTCCTAGTGTATCTGTAGACAGTAAGTTATCTACATGTTGAAATGTATACCACATGGCTTACTTTCCTGAACCAGTCTCTCAAACAAAGTGTAACCCAAACAAAGTGCGTCTCAAGACTGCCTCTACTTCCTGAAACAGGTTCTTAAAAACCAGCTGGTGGATGAAGATTGGTTGAAGTACCAAGATGTTCAGCGGCCGATCAGAAGAGTGTAATGACGGGATTGGTTGAGGTAATGAGATATGCAGCAGCCAATCAGAAGAGTAGAATGTTGGGATTGGGTGGGGTAATGAGATGTGCAGCAGCCAATCAGATGAGTGTAATGACGGGGTTTGTTGATATGATGGAACTTAAGCCAACCAATCAGAAGCAGCAAACAATGGACGGAACAACTAAGAAACCTGAAATAAAGAAAAAGGGCAACAGACAAGAAAACAACCACCCAAAAATGTTTTGGAACGTACAGTAACAACAGCCATATACAGTTACTGAAAGCCAAAACTAGCATGTTAGCACACTGCTTTAACAACACCTGAACCTGCTCCTTTCAAGTTTGATCATTAGCCCAGGAGTTTAATCAAATGTATAAATGACAGTGATAACACCCTTAATGTAATCTTGTTCAATTATTAAAGCATGCTCATGTCCAGACTGTGACATCCAGGTCACATCCATCAGTCATTAATAGCCACCCAGCACACTTGCGCATCACAGTTTCATCCATGTGATGAAGCTATCTGACGTTTGAAACTACTCTCTCTTTCTCTCTCTCTCTCATTTTACACATCTCAGGGAATATTCGTGTTCCACCTGGTGAACTACAAGCCTCTTACCTACAACAATGTGTACGTGTACCCTTGGTGGGGGGAGATGATCGGATGGTTGCTGGCTCTCTCCTCCATGCTCTGCATCCCTGTTAGCGTAATCTACAAGCTCATCACAGCCAAAGGATCCTGCAGACAGATACAGCCCACGCAAGTGTCCTGCTTACACAGCATTTCCTTTTTGATTAGAGCTTAATCCACAGTCCCACAGTACACCAAACTCAAGTGAACACTTTCTGATTTCATTAACTAATTAAAGGAGTCCTTAAGCACACTAATCTAAATGTGCTGCATTTTTGCTGTAGTTGTTATAATGGACAAGAATTTTAGCACATTTCTCTGTTTTGTGAAAACTTTTAAACTTGAAACTTACAACTTAACAATTCACTGTAAACCTTGTGGTGGCTTAGTGGTTAGCGCTTCTATGGTTGGGGGTTCAAATCTTGCCCCCAGTCTGTGTGTGTGTAGTTTGCAAGCTCTCTCGATGCTTGGCACATTTTGTGTAGGTTGTTTTGTTTCCTCCACCTGTCCAAAGACTGTAGGCTGATTGGCATTCCCGAATAGCCTGAAGTGCGTGTGTGTTAGTGTGTGTCTGTGTGCGTGTGCGTGTGTGTGCTTGTGCCGTGTGTCAGATTGGCACCTCTTCCAGGGTGTCCCTTGCCTTATGCCTTAGCTTACCTCAGACATGCAAAGCTGGATGTAACACAAGCAGCAGATCAAGAAGATGGATCAAGGCGGATTCTTTCATTAGCTCTGAGCCTTCCAGATTAGGAGAAAACTGGAGTTTATTCTTCATTTATTTATTCAGTATTGCCTGGAGATAGAGTAGAATTTATAGCTGAATAACACCTTATACCAGAAAGAAATGTGCAGTGGGGAGAATTGTTAGGATTGTAATAGTTCTTGGAACTAATTTCAGTCACCAAACTCCTCTTGTCAGCTCTGAAAAGTCCATTTAAAATCATAAGCCAAAGCTTGCAAAAGCAACAGAAATGACACCTACTGTATGCTGTATCTCGAAGAGATTTTTAAATTTCAAAAGAGAGAGAAATGTCAGAGGAATTAAAAGTGGGCTCTTTAAAAACACATGTGGCATAACATGATGCATTTACACTAAAGCATCCTTTGTAACTGCATGATCAGGGTTGTAATGGTTTAATTAGGATAGTGTCAAGTGAACAAGAAGCATCAAGAGTTTATACTGCTCTCATGCAGGAAATATATGTAGAAGGCAATGTTAAAGTTCTTTTAGAATGAACAGGAAAGGAAGAATTTTATGTTAAAAAAAAAAAAAAGACTGGACTGGCAGGTTGACTTCAAAAGACCAGGAAGCAATTTACAGGATGCCAACCAAATGCACAGAGCAGTACTAAAAGGGGAACATGTAGAGAAGATGAGTGTGTGGAAGAAGTTAAGACACAGAGCCAAGATAAGATCAGGGAAGAAGGGATTTAATGTTTCTTTAAGGAAGTCTGGAAAATTGGCTTTAAAAGGCCGGGAGCTGGCAGTTGGCGGTACTGCAACTTACTGGATTCCAACCAGCATTAAACAAAAAGGAAGAAGAAAAAGAATCGGGAGTGATGTACCTGAGGTCGAGGAACTTCTGTCAGAGTCAGATTTCACACACCATTGTGACAGTGCTGCCATTTTTAGTTTAGTCTACTTCTGGATTAAATCGTATTTACAGATATAAATATTTGGAGTACAAAACATATCCAGAAACAGATTATACATATAATTTAACCATCTTTGAGTTATGTGGGTTTTTTTTCTTCTTCATGATCCATAGCGCTGGAAGAATCTTACCAAACCCGTACGAGGAACGCATCGTTTGGAATACAAGGCACGTGCCAATTGCATCAGAAACCTGCCTTCGCTGGCACCGGTCACTGAAGACAGCAAGGTCACCGTCACCGAGAGCAACATGTAGGCATAGTATGTGTTGCATTTTGTTAGTGCTCTTGAAATATGCTTATAATATATACATAATAATGTAGGAATAACAGCCTGCATAATTGTTATAATACATTTTATTACAATTCACATAACAAACATAATCTTCATGGACAGGACTTCAGGACAGGAAGTAATTTTCCTGTTATGTTCCCCCCTTTGTGATGTATGTACACACATTTGAACCAATGCATATGTCAACAGCTATGAGTTCAGTCAAAGCTTATTTATTTATTTATTTATTTATTTATTTTTAAACAATTAGCTTGCAGGTCCGTTGTTCTTCCACAGAGATTTAGCACAACTTTAGCTGCTTGAACTGAATTTAATGCATTTCAATCCTTCTTTCATAACTATGGTATTAACATTAGTGTTTCGTACACATTTACAATGTTTTTGAAATACTTTACCAGAAGAAAGTACACAGGGTCACATTCTAATGAATAAAGATTTGATTACTTAATCTGAAGTATGTAGAGAAATGCTTGAATATTTGTTCTAATACTAAGCCTTTTATTTGCATTTCATCCAGTCATGAATATTACATTTACATTGGCTCAGTTGTGATAATGTGATGCACATTATGTGATGCACATTTTTCAAGTCAAAATTTATTAAAAGGTTTGGCTTGTTATGTGGAATGCTTGCAAACCACGTTACTCACAATCCAAGATTCCACTGTATTTCAATCAAAATATTTGATAATGGAGTGTTTATACTGATTAGTTTTCTATAACTTTAAACATTACTCATTCCAAGTCTTTACGTTTAAAAACAATTACTTAATTTTTTTTAAAAAAAGAAGCGAGGACAAACTGCTGCGAGAAGGGGCAAGAAGCACCTGTAACACTCCTTACAAATCCTGGTGAGTAGGCCGCGAATAAAGATTAGTGAAATGAGTTAATGACTCTGCTTCATGTATAAACAATTTTATAGGGTGTATTTTTCTGAATAAAGCCGTGCTAGATGGGTAACATTGCACAAGTCCTGATGTTCATTGTGATTTTGCTTGTTTGCTCCAACCACCAAACTGCTCAGATAAAGCACAGTTAATAGAGCTACTTTAAATTTGGTGTAAATGGAGTGATTTCTTAACTTATTAAACACCATGCAACTCAGATTTCTCAGAGTAGGTGTCTGCAATTGTCCAAAGCAAGATTTTTACCTGGCAAATGTGGTGAATTGGCTCAATCAACCCGACACTATGGCAGGGTATATACTGTACAGTATAATTGATTATATATATATATATAGAAAAAGTTAAAGAGCTTGGACCAGATCAACCTGATCTTCTAATTAAGTAGCAGACAAGTGATCACAGTCGAGCTTACACTCAGTGCTTTTCCAGCACTTCAACACCCGATGAATAGCTATTTACAGGCGATTATTAAAAGTTTTATTTTAGCGAGCCAGGAGGAAAAGAAGACAGGACGCCATGGAGTTAGTTTTAGTTTGTTTATTTCCGGTTGTTGCTTTGATATGGGTGAGTGAATCGTCAGCACACAGTCACAGTGGTATAAAACATGAAACCCTTCATACATCATCGACATCAATGATCAGTGATCAGCTCTTGCATCAGCGATGACTTTTATAGTCGTTATGTTCTTACTACGTCAGCTAACGAATGGAAGATTGTAGTTTCAGCTCACAGCATGTCAGGAAGCACAATTATGAAAGTGTTAATCATTAAAAACCAACTATGCTAAAAACAAAGAACCTTTCGAGACAGTAAGTTGATCCAAAGCTTTAGCAATCCTGAACAGGATTTTAGCAAAACTTGTGCTCGAAGATGTTCAAGAAATTAGGCTTTTACTAACCATACATGTTACAGATTAGATTTTGTTAAAGTTCATCATAAAAAAATGTAAAAAGTTACTGCTTGTTACTTTAGCTCGAGTACATGTTCGATTAGTAGATTTCGATAGATATAGAATTACATTTAACAGCTTTCAATACGTAGAAGGAAAAAAGGTTTTTAATTACATTCATTTAGAAATATAGATTCATTTATGAATACATTTTGTTTTTAATTCATTCACTTAGTGATTTTTTTTTTTTTTGGTAAATTGCTGGTTAAATCAACTTGAATATATGTTCGATTGATTTTGTGATTTTTGAGCATATGTTTGATTATAGAGATTTTGAATTACATTTTACAGCTTTAATTTCATACAAGAGTAATAGTTATTTAAGTTCATTTAGAAATATAGATTAATTCATTGATACATTTCTTTTTAATCGATTATTTGTAATCAATTCATTCAGTAGTGTAAAACAAAATGTATATTTAAAATCATTCTCAGAGATATGTGATGTAAAAGTACAGCTTTCTATTTAGGAAAGTGTAAAACTGATCTGTATGCAGCGGCATTATTAGCTTGTCTTCATTCTCTGACTTCATGCCTACACAGCGGTCTCGTCTAAATTGCCCAGGGACGGCGATGACAGGTTGATATCAGTGTTAGATGCCATGCTCTCCAAATGATGCACTGCCCGCATGGGTTTGGTCAGCCTCTCCCAGAGCTAGAAGAAAGAAAAACAAAACACACGACTCAGAGGCCTGACCTATATGGACCATCTGTTTCTGTAACTGTTTAGTTCTCAAAATATTTTTTATCTGTAATCAGTTTTAATCCAGAAATAGTCCTGATTCCCTAACCTAGAAATGGCAGCACTATCACTATAGTTCTATAGCACTACTGTATAAATCTGACTCTGACAGTTCCTCAGCCACATCACCCCAGATTCCCAGAAACAACCTAGTAGCCTAATTAAACCATCACAACCATGACCAGGCAGTTACTAAGAATGCTGTAGTGTAAATGCATCATGTTATGCTACAAGTTCCTGTTCATGAATTTGTCTGAATGCCACCTTAATTTCTCTCTCTCTCTCTCTGTCTCTCTCTCCCTGTCTGTTTTTCAGAATTCAGGAATCTCTTAAAGATACAACCTAGTTGTAACAGGGAGCCTTGGAGTGGTGATCTAAGGAAAGATTCCTGCTTCACTCATCTTTTTCATCTGCTGCTTGCCTGAGATCCGGCTTCTTATACCTGAGGTGAGCTAACAGTGATATAAGAATGATAGTCATAGCTTTACATTGTGCCTACGAATGCCCATATACCCGTCATAAAATGTTTAATGTCCATCTATCAATCCATTCATTATCTATTGTATACCACCTCTTATCCTGTGGGGGACTTTATTCCAGAGAAATTAGGGCACAAGGCAAGGGACACCCATCACAGGGCACAAGCACACACAGGCACCATACGGTATGTCTTTGAACAGTTGGAGGAAACTGAAAGAGGATTTAAACCCCCAAACCTGAAATTGTGAGACGACTATGCTAACCACTAAGCCACTGCAGTGAATTGTTTTTATTATTTTTAGCATCTAATCAGCTGTTTCATGTGACAGTAAAATTAGAAGCACCAATAGCTAAGAAAAGTGTGTGGTAGTGATGAGAAGTTTGGATTATTTTAATGACTCGGATTCTTTGAATCTCGTACATCGAAATAAACAAATCTTTTTTTGAGTCATTTTTTTGACAACTTTTGGCTATAGTTCCAGTAATGAAAGGCTAAGGACATACAGTACAGTATTATGATAAACAGAATGAGCAGCTCACCTCTCATATCATCTTAAGGACTCTTAATTACTTAATTAAATCTGAAAGTGTTCACATTAGTCTAGTGCGGACTGTGGGACTGTGTTTCAAGCTGGAATCAAAAACGAAATGCTGTGTACTCAAAGAAGTAGGACTCATGTGGGCCGTACCTCTCTGAAGAAAGCCATGATGGGCTTGTAGACAATGCAACAGGGGATGCAGAGCATGGAGGAGAGAGCCAGCAACCATCCGATCATCTCCCCCCACACAGGATACACATACTCATTGTTGTAGGTAAGAGGCTTGTAGTTCACCAGGTGGAACACGAATATTCCCTGAGATGTGTAAAGAGAGAGAGAGAGAGAGAGAGAGAGAGAGAGAGAATACAAAATTCAGTCAGTTTCATCACATGGATATGTACTGTGTGTGTGTGTGTGTGTGTGTGTGTGTGTGTGTGTGTGTGTGTGTGTGTATGGCCTATTAATGACTGAGAGCTATAATAATTGAACAAGATTGCATCATGGGAGTTATCCCTGTCATTTACATACTTGATTAAACTGCTAAGCAAATGATTAAACTTGAGAGGTAATGGTTCAGGTGTTGTTAAAGCAGTGTGCTAACATGCTAAAGGTTTTGGCTATCGGGTACTGGATATGACTGAGACTGGCCTAAACATACTGTAGCAATTGTCCTCAGTTCTTAAATTCAGTACAGTTAAAGATATTACTACAGTTCCAGTCTTGAATAAACTCCTGTGGAACTGAATGAAGGTCACAGTGTATAAAACACATACTGTAAGAATATGACTAGTCTGAGGATTAGGCATCTAAGACAACAAAAGCACTATGGAAAATGATGTCATTGTATTTTCTTGCTGTTCTTGCTGTAGGTGAAGCAGAAAGAAAAAGTCTCTCACCAGGCACAGACATGGAGTGAGAAATGACCAGCACCACTTCATCCAAGGGAAAGGCCGGTAACCGATCATACGGGCGATGTCATCCATGAACTTATCAGCACCTGAAAATACAGAGAGTACACACTTTAATACACAGGCTACAGATGACCATGTATAGCCATTCCTTTATTAAAAGCTTCACCCTCCAATATTTTAATGGAACCTGGTGAAATCGATTACACTGACTGATGATTAGTTGACCTTTCAGCACTATGCTTCCAGGTTTATGTTTTAATGTGTTAGACAATCATTAACACAATTCCAGTATGTGGAATCCTTTGTTGTTTTACTTGCTTGATGCTTTCCAGTAAATTGTATTTTCTGAACATCGGATTTACAACCGTGGGACACACCTTCTGCATGTCTTTCAACTATGGGAGGAAACCAGAGAGAGTACCCGGAGGAAACCCGGGCCCTGGAAGTGCAAGGCGACAGTGCTAACCACTAAGTCACCGTGCCACCATAAGCCCCCTAAACTGTTCCTATAGAAATTATAGCAGATACGAGTGCTTTGCGGCCAGAACTACAGTCAGAACTACTGTTATAGACAATCCTTAAGTGAAAGGAATCACGTGTTGTACAGTGCTGCTGTTACACTGTAGTTTATGAGGTGTTAGTGAAGCTTACCATAAACCCAAGCGACAACCACGCATTGCCAGAATGCCTGCCACAGCAGGGTCATTCCACTGGCTGAATAGTAGTCAAAAAGCTGGAAGACGTAGATCCCTCCCTACACATGAAAATGAAACATTGAGGTCTACAGCATGCATATTAAATACATCTATTAATAATTGTACTGTAACACTCTGTGCTAAGATGATCTACAGTGTTCCTAGTCCAATAACAGTTTTCAGTGAATACTGGTTAAAATATCTGCCTTAATTCCCACACTTACCTGTGTAACCATGGAGAGACCTATAAGAAAGCTCACTGTGCAGCAGATCGCCAAAGCGATTTCTCGCTTGTTGAACCTTGCAGGGAGCAGGTCCAGGATGCCAGTTACAAAGCTTTCCACTCCGACAGACTGTATGAGGAGAAGCAACACATCTTTAAATCTGGATCAATGAGCAAATGCGACTGCTGTGAATGTGACGAATTCAATTAACCCATAATGTTCTGTAACAGTCTTTATTTAAAGAGAAACAAATATTATGGAAATTATAAATTTCTACAGTATGAATGACAAATGCTCAAACACCATTAAAAAGTCCAATTTCCTTGCAAAGAAGCCAGTTATTTGAATTTTACCATACTGTATACATGGTTTATGCACTCACTGGCCACCTACTGTAAATAAGCAGCTAATCATGAGGTAGCAGTGCAATGCATACAATCATGAGTTTCAGTTTTCTGACGTCTCTAACTGAGTCACACACAAAACTGCCTCTCACCGAGTGTTTTTTTAACGTTCTTATATTTGATGTGTAAGTTAAATGAAGACTGTACACTTCCATATGATTGACTAAGCAAGTGCACATACAGATTAAAATGAAGAGTGAGTTTTTCTATCCTATGAACACTTTGTATATGGTGAAATATATGCTGTACATTGAAGTATTTAGGACAGGTGGTTCACTGGTACCAGAATTTGGAGTCGGTGCCCAAAAGTGATCAGGATAGCAGTAATGAAGTACCAGTTTGTTTCATGTTAAATGGCGCCATTTGACCCTGAATGACTCACCTGGCTGCCCAGCCCCATCAGCACCAGCATGAAGAAGAAGAGTACAGCCCAGAGTGGTGCCACAGGCATCATCGACATGGCTTTGGGGAATGTGATGAAGGCCAGGCCCGGCCCTGCAATCAGGAGAGCAGCATAATACACGTTCATCATAACGGGCCAGAGGCAGGCCATGACACACACCAGCGCACTTACATTACACACAGCACCAACATCACAGACACAAGATGGAGAGGGACTGAAAGGGAAAGAGAGATGGAGGTGCAGCTGGATGAAAGTGTGAGTATGTGAAGGAATTATTCTTGTGTAATTTTCTGGGTTGAGTTGGTTTTCCTTAGCAACAGCAGGGTTCATATTCACATTAAAAGTGATTAGTCATGACACGGATTTACTATAGGGTTGTTTAGATTTTGGCAAAAAGACATGCATTTAGACATGGGTTATAAACGGTGTTTAATTTAATATGACTTGATGGCTCAATGAAACTTGGGTTCCCCTTCTATAATTTTTGAACAAGTGTTCCCTGCCTTCGATAATTAACGCTCATTTTAGTCTGCTTTTATTGGATTGTGACACACTGTCGCATTCTCTGTCTCCATCATTAAGGAGATCAATTTACTAGACTTTCAAAGAGGTGAAGACACTATGTCTTGTGATGGCTTTATTGAACTATTTCAACTTGTTTTTATTACTCTACAGAGGCAAAAGCAAGCCGAGAGTAGCTGCTTTACCTCAGGGTAAGGGACGGGCTGTAGAATATGCTTTGGCATTCCAGACGTTAATGCTGGAGAGGAAAGTGACTGGAAAGAACCCGCATTAAAAGCAGCCTTTTGCCAGGGGTTAAATTTACTCAGGGTTGAATATACAATATACAGGAGCATCTCAATAAATTAGAATATAATCAAAAAGTTCATTTATTACTGTAATTTATTTCGAAAAGTGAAACTCAAATATTATATAGATTCACTACCCACAGACTGATATATTTCAGGTGTTTTTTTTCTTTTAATTTAGATGATTATGGCTTACTGAACTGTAAAACTTTCCCTATTTTTTTTTTTTAATTAATTCAGATTGGGATTTAACTGTACAGTTGGAACCTCCAGAATAAAACCTATACACACTTCATAAGCATGTGTTAAAATTACTAGGCCTTGCTGGAGTCTTACCTGACTCTGCCACTTTTGAGATGTCCACACCCTGCTCAGCAGCCATGAAGCCCAGAATGGAGAAAGTCACAAAGCCGGTGAAGAAACTGGTGCCAATGTGAATTAGGGCAAATATGAAGGTATCCCTGAGGAGTATGGGAAAAACTAAAGTCAGTCAGTGTCTGGGACAGACAGCAAATAAAAATCCTTCTGAATTCAAGAATATGACATTTGTAATTGTTTGCTGTGCCTCCTGTTAAATGAATGGTTCTGTTTGTGATTTCATGCACTTCACGTTTATCCAGTCCTGTCTAATATCCAAATTTCCCCAAAGTGACATTGTATCTTAAACTCTAACCATGTCATATGCATGCAAGGCTAGCTAGATGACTTAGCAAAATAAATACTGAACAAAATATTTATTGTTATTATATATATTTATTTTGGCTGCTTTAAAATAAAACAACAAGAATATGAAAGTACAGTATAAATACGGACACATTTATGTCTACATGGGATAAATATGAGCTACAATAGGTTGCACAACTAAAATAGAAAGAGGGAAGAAAGAAATGCAGTGTGCTAACCTGTAGCAGTTGTTGTTGAACCGATTATAACTGCCAAGACCAGTCAGGACTCCAATTCCAATGGCATAAGTGAAGAGCACTTGAGTCCCGGCATCAATCCAGACCTGAAGGGGAGAGAGAAAGAGAAAGAGTGGGAAGAAATAATGAGAATAAATGACAGCAATGACTTCAACTTTTTGAAGAAATTAATCTGATTATAAATGTTCCATCAGACCTGAAATAGGGTGCACTATTTAGGTGGTCTTGGAAAGGTCACTGCTTTACAAATAATATACTGTACTCATCATACTGTATGGAAGAAGTGCTCATTTTATGTATTATTGTAATGAAGTATTATTATTATTATGATTATTATTATTATTCAGTTTAATTTAATCTATTTCCATTTACTGTATGTAGCACAGTCATTGTCACAAAGCAGCTTTACAGGATAAAAGAATGTGAGAATAAGTTGTGTGTTCTGCATGCTTCTCTATCTTTCTTTCTTTCATTTTTTCTTTTCTTTTGCCCTGATACCTTACTAATTATTTAGCTGGCTAGCATCAAAAGTCAATACAATTGATATTAATAAACATAAAGATTCCCTTAGTGATCCTGTAAGGGTAGCTTGTGCTATCTTGTTAGAATTAGAAGTAAAGACTACCGACACCTAAAACACCTAAAGATCCTTTCACCAGTCATGTTAGGTTAGTAACTGTTCCCTATGTGGATATCATTAGCAAGAGAGACATAGAAGGGTTATGAACATTTATAAACACTTAATGATTCTTTCAGCAGTCTTGTCAGACTAGCTCATTGCTAGCCTGAGCTGTGAAGATGATAAACATTTATGAATGAATAAATATCCTGTTTGCATCCTGTCAAGATTTCTAAATGGATAGCTTTTTGAAGTTCAGTGAAGATTAATTTATAATAATCCTTTCAGATTTAGTTTCTTTTTTTTTTTGTTCTTTTTTTTTTTTTGGTCATGTTATCAGTGACTGCGTTTGGGCTAGCTAATTAACTGCGTAAATGAGATTGGATAAATTTATTGCAGATTTTTACAGACCCATTCCTTCAGTGCTCACCTGTGCTTCTTGGATCTTTGACCAGTCAGGGTTGAGATAGTATACGATACCATCGTAGGCCCCAGGAAGGACTGCAGTTCTCACCAGGAAAATGATCAGAATGATGGAACGGAACGCGACAGTGAAATACGCGATCTGTAACACACATACGTGACATTCATGAATATTATAAGCAGGGGATCTGCTGAGTATTGATCATTCTTTGTTCAAGTACATGGAAGGCATTCATTTTTCCTTTGTGCAAGCCAAAAGCAATATTTGGCATATGTCTACACTAGAGCTGCACAATTCTTGCTTGAATGATAATCACATTTCTCCTCCATTAGAATTGAGATCATGATTCTATCACATGATTCTCAATTTTTCAACCAAAACATTTATTGCAATATTAACAATAAATAAATAAATGAATAAATAATGTGTTTTTTTCTTTTTTTAACTGCCCATAACTGCATTTGTTAGTTTCTGTAAGGGTCTGCCCCTAGAGGGCACTGGGGACATGTGTGTTTAGTTTTATGTAGTTTTGTTCGTAGACTCAGTTTCCCAGAAGGCACCTCGGTCAGGTGATTGAACTCACCTGAACTGAGGTTGCTCATTAAAGTGGTTATAAATAGCTGGTTGTTCTGGGAACTGAGTCGAGCATTATAAACGTCAAAGAGAGCATTATGGTTAGTTCTGTTTGGTTTTGAATTGTTTTGATGTGAGTTGATTTATGTTTTTGTACTTTGGGGTTGGCTGAGTGGTGAGCAGGCGTGTGTGTGTTAGATATGCTCATATGAGCCAGTGTGTGTGTGATACGCTCATAGGAGCCGGTAGAACTCTGGTTCGCTGTTAGAAGCGGCACTGTATGTGTGAGGCGCTCATAGGAGCGCGTGTGAATGTATGGAGTGCTATTAGAGGCACGAGTGACTGTGGTTAGCTTATAGGAGCGCGTGTGAATGTATGGAGTGCTATTAGAGGCACGAGTGACTGTGGTTAGCTTATAGGAGCGCGTGTGAATGTATGGAGTGCTATTAGAGGCACGAGTGACTGTGGTTAGCTCATAGGAGCGCGTGTGAATGTATGGAGTGCTATTAGAGGCACGAGTTCTGTGGTTAGCTCATAGGAGCGCGTGTGAATGTATGGAGTGCTATTAGAGGCACGAGTTCTGTGGTTAGCTCATAGGAGCGCGTGTGAATGTATGGAGTGCTATTAGAGGCACGAGTTCTGTGGTTAGCTCATAGGAGCGCGTGTGAATGTATGGAGTGCTATTAGAGGCACGAGTTCTGTGGTTAGCTCATAGGAGCGCGTGTGAATGTATGGAGTGCTATTAGAGGCACGAGTTCTGTGGTTAGCTCATAGGAGCGCGTGTGAATGTATGGAGTGCTATTAGAGGCACGAGTTCTGTGGTTAGCTCATAGGAGCGCGTGTGAATGTATGGAGTGCTATTAGAGGCACGAGTTCTGTGGTTAGCTCATAGGAGCGCGTGTGAATGTATGGAGTGCTATTAGAGGCACGAGTGACTGTGGTTAGCTCATAGGAGCGCGTGTGAATGTATGGAGTGCTATTAGAGGCACGAGTGACTGTGGTTAGCTCATAGGAGCGCGTGTGAATGTATGGTTCTCTATTCGATGTGCGAGTGTGTGATGCGTTCAGAGGAGCGCCGGAGCGTGTATGGTTCTCTGTTAGAAATGAGGGTGTCTGATTCTCTAGCCCGCAGTATGAGAGTGTGTGGCGCTCATAGGAGCGTGTGGGTATGTGAGGTTCGTTTGTTTTGAAAAGGAGCCTGGATGAGGGGTGCATGAAAGCCTGTGTCCACTGAATAAGTGTTTTATGTTGAGTGAGTGTTTGTGTTCTGTTTTTGTTTTATGTTATTAGAAGACTTTATTTGTTAAAAGACCTCCCTCTGTGCCTATGCCTGACTTCTTGAAGCCCTTGGTGGTAACATCAGCCAGAACTGCCTAGAGTTCGTGACAGATTCTTAGTTAACATTATCTTTTATTAGAATAAAGTAAATGTCGGTGTTATTCTATGTAAGTTATCTTTCAGTCAGTTTTCATCCTCTGTGTAACAGCTATAATCAATGTACCAGTTTAATTAACTATCACCATAGGTAATATTCCAATTAAAACTGTACATGCCTGTCTTAGTTCAGAATAACATATATATTTTGTTTTTTTAGCATTAGCAGCATTGAATGTGTGAACACATTTTTGTCTGCTGACAAAAATATCATCAAGAAATGTACCATGTTAGAAGCATTAAATACCTGTAAATATTCTGTAAAATAAAAGAAACTACCTTGACATCAAAAGATGAACAGGAAATTTAAATGAAGTTCAGAATGTCAGTATAAACACCAAGTCAAATTGAGCTCTTGTTTGGTGTTCAGGATGTGTGTGAAAATATAATTTTTTTTATTGTGTGTGTTCATAAAATGTTATGCCGTGAAGTGTGAAAATGAATATTTTCAATGATGGGATTTTTGTTCTGCATTTCCGTTAACACACATTCAGAATTGTCTGAGATGCAGATCTGTGTTTGCAGAAGATATAGACAAAAGAGAAAAGAAATCGAGAGAGAAAGAGGGAGCAGGACACAGCGGGCGTTGCTTTTAATCAGCTTGTCACTGTCTCCATGTGGCTGCTTGGTTTTTACCTGGAATTATGACTACAGCGGCGATCCGCTTCCTCGCTAAGCCATGTGTATGAAACAGATGTTAGAGGTCCGTACCTTTCCTCTTGACTTTTCTCCCGTCCATATGAGGAAGTAAACCAACACCCAGATTGCCATCAGACACAAAGTCATCTCCCAGTTGATCTGTCCTGGACTGTCGAGGCCATCGGAGATCTGTAACACATTATTCCTGCAAAACGAGGGACAGACAACATTGCCTGAAACAATACATCATGCGTTCTAACTAAAGTTACAGCATCTCCAATCCTGTTATTTGGAAAATTATATAAATCCGTTCCCTAACACTAATTTTAAACGACAGTCTCCTCTGTGTCTAAATGATGAATCTTTTATTATCTTTTAGTTGTACTGTATCTTTCACTTGGGAATGAAAGTTCAAGGGTACATAAACGGACCGCAGCTCTTTAAAGGTACTGTGTACACCTTTCTAGATAAAAGATTAGATCAAAAAGATTTAAAGATTAGAACCTGTGCACTTTATCATACCTCCACAAGGAAGTAGTTTTATGACTATGAAAGCCAAAACATGCTTCATCAAGGAGCTGCATCTTTTTGGTGGGTGGCTTCAATTCAATATAAATTTGTATGTATATACTGTACAAATACAAAATGTATTGTAGACTTTTAACAACTGAATTTTACAAAACAGCTGCGCAGAAATGTAGATTTAAGATATACACCCAGTGACAACAAAGGAAAAAAATATGTTCACCAAAAAGAAAAATGTGCCAGATTTAAAGTAACTTAAAGATACTGTACATTCATTCGATTTTATATACTGTAATATGGTCATGGAATTTATACTTACTATCCCGGCATAAACAAACAGAGGCAGTTGTTTTTCTTTACATTCATTTGATTTTATATAACAAGGTCATGTAATTTATGCTGTTAATTTGTTTTTCTTTAAACCAGCTTGCTGAGTTATATTCATTCAAAAGAACAGAAGTATTCGCTCTCACTATTTAAGGGGTGTTAAACTGGATCCAGAAAGGCCTGTGTGGGTGCAGACTTTCATTCCAACCAAACAGAAGCTACACCTGATAGTCTAAGCCTAATAGTCTAAGATAGAAAGCCAAGAATGACTAATTTCACAGGAGTGGCGTCTCTTTAGTTGGAAAGAAAGCCAGCACCGGATTTTGGAAACTTGTCATCAGCTTAGCCACCTGTCTTTTGATATTTAAAGATGGCAAACACTTGTACTAACATGTACAGAGACAAATGCTGTCTGGAAAAGGTTGTGTCCCATTAACACCACTGCAAAGTTTTAAAGTTGCGTAGTTAAATAAACGAGTCGCTCTGTCTACTACGCTGTGCTTCAAAAAGCTTAGTGGGAGAGGGGGAAAGAGTTAATTACATGTTAATATCAGATCCACAAGGAAGAGAGGAAGAGAGTGGAATTCATTTCTTTTATATTTTGAAAAATCCCTCTCAGTGTAGAGGTTTTATGTGTGTAGTAAATTGGGTTTATTGCTCAGCTATCCAACTTGCCAACTTTTTTTCTCAGGAAAACATTATTTTTTAGAGTTCTATATAGAACATTGATGGATTTTCTCAGATGGACAAACCTGGTAGGACCCTAAAGAGGACATTCATATAGAGAAAGAGGGACAAAGAAAAAACCTAAGTACTCTTTTACATGTACTTATATTATTAGTTAAGCCAGTCAATTTCCAGTGAAAATGAAGATACACCCAAGAACATGATCCAGTGTGCAAGGAGTTGAGTAGGTCTCACAGAACATTTATACATAGTGCTATCTCCCTATATTTATACATATCTCCTATCACCTGGTGTATTACAATCAATCCCTGGCAAAAAATACCGACCGAAAAGAATAAACTTACTCCCAGAACTCAATGATAGGAGATGTGGAATTCTCTAAGTCCTTGCAGGTGTGGTTCATCAAGGTGATGTTCAAGGGGAGGGTGCTGCTGACGTTATGGTGCAAGGTCTCAACGCAGTGCTCCGTGTTCCAGGGGTTTGTGCAGGCGGACCAAGGCAGTGTAGTGCTGAAGGATTTGATGAAGTAATAGAAACTCCAAGCCAGGACCATGATGTAGTATGTGTTACAGAAGAACACTATAACCATGGAAGCATAGCCGATTCCTGAGACACACAGTACAAAAAACGTAACACAGAGAGATTTCATTAACATGTACTGATAGACTGTGTGTATCTTGGCATTTACAATATGGCCACATTGACTATTGTCACAGCTGAACTGACACTCATTTTAGTATTTGATGAAGTTAATAGTATGACTGGATAATCTAGCAAAACATATTACATGGTCTTTGTCTTTATCCTGATAAAGGAGGCATGGCCTATTGTAGCTTCTACACGAATTCTTTTTTACATAAAAAATACAGGCTGCAAATTTTTTAAACTGTGATGGTTTTAAACTATTGTTTAAACATTTTATTATTAACTGAATATAGGAAAATATTAAAACACCTCTCGATTTAACTTTTTTATGTCATAAGCTGTTTAGATTTCAAATAAGGCCGGTAATACTTTCAGGAAATGACCCCTAGTTATGAGTTCATACCTTGAAAGAGTGGGGCGATGTTCCACACAGCGATGCCTCCAGCCTTCATAAACTGACCCAGAGCAGTTTCCAGGAAAAAGATAGGAATTCCAAAGAGGAATATAAAAAAAAAGTAGGGAATGAGAAAGGCTCCTGTGCAGGAAACAATGAGAAAAGAGAGAAACAGAAAGACTGGAATAAGTTCACTTGATAGACTCATTATGATAAAACACATTATGAACAACGGCATAAATGAATGCTGAATTCTTCTGGTCAGAAGGTGTTGATACATTTTCTATTGCAGTTGCTCAGACAATAGTTCCAGTTACAATGTTTTGTAATGGAAATATCACATTTTAATTATGTATTAATTTGTAATTGTGCCATGCAGACTATAGAAGCTTTAAACTTGCTGAAGCTTAGAAACACAAGGCCGAGAATAGTACAGAAACAACCTGATTGTAATTGTCCCTGAATAAATGATAAGATATGAACAACTGGTCTGGGTCAGATAAAGAGTTGTGAGTTTGAATGTAGGAACTTCATGTACGGGGCGTTGATTATGTTAGCAGAGATGTTTGTGTATAAAATGGGACAGCTGAGAGAAAGAGATCACCTTTCTCCATGCTGCAGTTGTTTGCTGTGTAAGACTGGTCCTTCTGCAGAAGTCTAAAATAAAACCTTTGTGACTTTGCTCTTACCCAGAGTTCTTATAATATTTACAGAATTTCCACCACAATACTTGGCGTTGTCGGCAACTTTCCGTGTTGGAGGAAGGCATTGGAGAATCCCGGGGAGGCGTAAGCGCTGACGCCTTGAAGGCTTTTTCACTTCATCTCAAACGCTTAGTTGGCTATCGAGCGTGAGAGGACCGGGGATTCACCATGTCGCCTCAACACCGGAATGAGAACTAAAATCGTGTGGTAAGGAAAATGTCTTTCTTTAAGTTGTCATTAATTAGGTAAGAAGTGCGCTTTCTCACAGTGAAGAAGATAGATTTAGACTTGGATCTATCATACGGGTAAGGGACCCGTGAGTACCCAAAAAGTGCAAGGTGCACAAAAAGGAAGAGAGTGGGTACTGGGTTTTGTCAGTTTACGAAAACTGGCCCTGCAGCGGACGCGCTCAGGTAAGGACCTCCGGAGGTAAAAACAAGTCAGTGTGCAAGGTGCACAGGTAACAGTCAAGTGGACTGTGAGAGTTCACTGTGAGGTAGTGGCACGCGTAAAGTAAAAATCATGGGTAACAGCAAACAAAACAAAACATCTTGTGGAGTTCCTGTGGTAAAAATATCATCTAAATTATGTTTGAGAAATGTGGAATTCCAGGGGAAAAAAAAAAAGTGGGAAATGTGAAATTATGAATAACTAAGCTGCTTTTGAGATGTGGATGTGTAAAGCATGTGTTAGGGACAGAAAAGCAATGCAGTTAGGGACAGGTCAAATCTCACAATCTGTCCAGTGTGTTAAGACAGATCCTGACCTGGATGGCTGCCCACCTTGAAGATGTCCACAACCTACTGCTCCTGACTGCCCTCAACCCCATCATACAGCGCATACAGAAACACCAGTCCTGATCTCACATGTGTCATCGTATATCGGAGAAACAGAAGGAACAGAAGCTGGACAATCGACTCAGCAGTGAGCCCCTGGACGAGGACGAGGAACCGCTCGACTCTGGAAAATGCTCATGGTCGGACTGGCGAGGTCGGATGGAAAGAAAAACCCTCGTGCACAGACCATGGAGCTGGAGAACTGGAGCAGGTCAACAAATAGCTGTCAGACGCAAGACAGGCTGGAGGACATACATTGGGGGCACTAAGGAATTTAGACTTCACATGAACTCAGAGGACTGCTCATGTCTAAACTGGGAATTGACTTTCACAGAACACAGGCAACTGGCCTGAAGAAAAGTACGTGATGCGAAATTCTGTCTGGAATAATCAACATCATCAGGAATGTGTGACGCGGATCACAGTGTTGATTGCAAACTGACAGATGCCTTCCCAGTGAGAATAGACATGACAAACATATCTGCTTGAGGTTGAGGAAGCGCACAGAGAGGAAGAGATCACGATGGGGGAATGGCAGAAAAGATGAAGGAGCGGTGGGAGGGGACTGAACTGAGGTGATGCAGCCTGAAGGGGAAGGTGAGCAAAAAAAAAACAAAAAAAAAAATTATTTTCTTACTAACAGTTCTTGCTCTGATCGCAATGAAGAAAAGCTTGCTATCTTTTCCAGTGATTCTTGTGTGATTAATTATCTTAGAAACATCGACTGTAGGTACATATGTTAAGTATGATCTTGAAGTATATCAGCAAAATGCCAACAATTGAATTGCAGCTCCACGACAAACAAAATAAATTTTTGGTAGATTCTGTGCAAGTCATTCAGGCATTAAAGCATGTGAATTTGACAATTTAGTGAAAAAGAGTGGCAGATTCCTGAACTCTGTGGGCACTTCAGGACATGCAGCTGAAGAAAGCTTCACAAAGCCAAGTGTGTGGCTTTTTCCAGGTGTACATGATAAATTTGGACTTTTTGCTGCTTTATTGCTTCCCAGTAAATCTAGTGGGGTGAAATTAGGTATAAAACTCCTGAGACTAAACCAGTATTGAGCCTGAGGATTTCACTCTTGTGATCTGTTGCCCCTGTTGTATGTGTATGAATGGAAGCTCTGCACTTCAGCTGTGAGTTCAGTAGATGCTACGATGATAGACAAATAATACAGTAAATACATTACACTGTATGTCACATATCTACTGTAATTTTATTACCCTAAATATAAGCTCAGATGTGTAGTTAATGTAGATATAAGCAGTGTGCACATCAGAAAATGTCACACTAATGTTCCTTAATTACAGTAGGGACACCCATAATGTGTTATTAGTTATAAGTTATAATAGGCTGAGTAAAAAAAAAAAGAAAAAAAAAGAATTGGGCCTTTGAGTGACATGTGGTATGAGTGAGAGTGATTGAGAATGAACCTCTTATCTGACATTACATTACAGCCACAGAGAAACAAATGCTGATGCAGCATTGCATCAGCATTTGTTTCTCTGTGGCTGTAATGTAATGTCAGATAAGAGGTTCATTCTCACGTTAATTTATTAACGTTCATTCTCACGTTAATTCTCACGTTAATTTATGTGATAAAGTATAAAAAGAAACCTGTATATATGACAGTACATACAGGCACAAGACCTGGCCAGGCAGAAAATTATAATATCAGCATGCAAAACCTTTTCTTTTTTTTTAATGACAGTTACGTTGATCATTACTCACTAAAGTGTATGGGCTAATGGCAAGTACGATGTAGGTTTGATTAAGGGAACTGAACTGGCGGTGATCACCCCAAAATAACATTTTAGGTACTACAAACCTAGGTCTTTAACTGAAATAATTCCAGTGTTTAATACTTTATTGAAAGCTGTTGTCATAATACACACCAGCAGAACAAGGTCATAACGCAAGCCATATCAAAGCTACAATTCGCACAAGTCAAGTCTTTAGGTCAAATTGTTTTGGGACAAGATAAAACTTTGGATCCAAATACAGTAGTAAGCCAAAATAGTCTAAAAACAAATAAGGGAAATGAATTAGTAAAAAAAAGTAAAAAAAAAAAAATTATAAGTGTTTTTACTGCAGAAAAGTTATTTTGATCGATGCAATCCTCGAGGCCCCAGTGCGCCGTACACTCATGGGAAGGGTCTACTGGCCCACAGTGCACTTAGCTGAACTCCGGAAGCAAGAATAATCTTTCACTGAATTAAATTTGGCATTACAAACTAATTTAACATTGGGCATTCCAAATTCTAAAAGGCCTTTTACAAAAACTGTTGATGAAAAAAATGGTCGTATGACTTCAGTCTTGCTACAGATGCATGGAAAGAAAAAAAAATGAAAAAAGATGTGTATCTCACTTCTCAGCCAAATCAGATCCTGTAGCAGCAGAACCACCCATGAGTTTATGTGCAGTACCAGAAACTGAGAAGGCAGGTGTAGAATAAAGATATATAGTGGGTTACAGTAATTTGACATTTCTAGTTCCTCATGACTTTTCAGTATCATTTATATAGAAAAGCATCACACTTATTTGCAGCAGGGTGATTAAAGTACAATGCTAAATTCTGGTAACTCTTTTTCCTTCAGAAGACAGAGGAGAACACGACTGTTACTTTGCCTACTGTTAAACAACTTTGTTCCCCTAGGATTGATGCACAGTAAGCACCACTACAGAATCCGGATATAAAATGAACGTGGATGGATCAACATTTTGTGATACAGAAACACGTGCTAACAGGAGGTTGCTACGTGGTGATAGCACATGAACGTTTAAAAATGTAAATGTACAGTAATGCTCAACTAACAAATTAGATTCTATTTCAGAAAAACAGATGCAGCAGCGAAGGCCGAGGCCAAACTTCCCCTTTCCTATAACCATAACATGTGTGTGTGTGTGTGTGTGTGTGTGTGTGTGTGTGTGTGTGTGTGTGTGTCTGATGCTCTCACCCCCACAGCTAACCTTGATGAGCCATGTGAGGAAATTTTAAGGTGTCATTGTAGCAGTAGCACAGATAACATATGGGAACATGTAAAAGTAGACTAAAGTTACGAACATATTATAACTAATGACAAGATAGAAGACTGTTTTAGAGGACAGAAAATACCAGTGACTGAGATTATTCACATTACAGACATTGAATTGGCTGGAGTGGACCGCTTAAATTTGGATCATAAAAATTAAAAATCAATTTCAACAACGCCCCAAAGTAATCTGGGTAATTTTAGAAATGATAATAGTAATAGTTGTAACCCTGGCGTGCCTCGTTATTGAGGACTCAGGGAGAAACCGCCATGGTAAAGTCTATTTAGTAAACTCAAGCCACATACATTTAACTAGAATAAAGAGAGGAGACAGTATGATAAAAAGGCGTAACGCTAATCTTAGGAGATGTGCTCGGAATTGGGGATGTGCTCTATAATTAGACATTGCTGATAATATGACAGATACACAACGGCTCATGTTGGATATGCCATGCCATGTCCTCGAGCTGGGTAGCACTGCCCCTTAATAATGTCACAGCAGCAGAAGCAAATGCAGACAACATGTCTTGTATCATACCGATAACCACCATGGCCATGCTGCAGATATCGGCATATTACAAACAAACAGGGAGGCCAAACGCAGCAGTCACTGGGTGTGTGGGTCAATCGCATATGCGACTTTACCCAAGTATTTCAATTGGACAGGCCCATGTTATCCTGCATATGTAACCCCTAGTGTGTCAGTACACCCAGAAGATCCGTGGGAGCCGCGGATGTCAGCGAATACAAGAGAATAGAGAGGTCCCTGTTAAATGTCAAGGTTACACTTTAGCAAACCCATGGACTAGTTCCTACCTCGGTGGAGGGACAACAGTAGCCCTAAACAAGGTAAATGGTTTAGCACACATGTTACTGACACTAAAAATAACACAGATGAACTTAAGCAGGTTAGAGAGATCACGATTCAGAATATTCAGGCTTTGGACATTTTACTAGCCGAGAGAGGTGGAGTGTGTAAGGTTTTAAACACCTCTTGTTGTTTCTATATACCTGATAATCATCCAAATATCAGCAACATCATAGACCACATGAAGAAGACTTTGCAAACACCTCCCCGAGTAGAGTCTTGGATCTCATGGTTAACGCAGTTGTGGGGAGGCTGCGGTTATTGGCTGGGTTATAGTGTTCTACCAATTGGGATTCTAATCTTGTTAGGTCTCTGTATAACACCCTGTATGTCTACAAGACTAGTTCTGAACACAGTTAAATATCAAATGTTATGTCAGACTGACAAGAACATAAAACAACTGAAACCGGACTCAGAAACCGGACTCAGAAACCGGACTCAGAAACCGGACTCAACCGATGACTGGGACGACCCGACTTCAGACAGATTTCTAAATTCAGGTGACTATTTTCCTGATTGTGACTTAGATCCTGATATGGAAGAAGTCATGATGTAGATCTTTAGATAATTGTGAAGTATATATTTAAGTAGATTGGTAAATTTTTCAAAGATGCTTTTGTGTCAGGGGTCTTTCCCTCATAAAAACAGCTGTAGTGTCCTCTGTGTGCATTAGAGTGCTAGTGATGATGTTGTTTAAAAAAAAAAAAAACAGGTTGGTCTGATGAAAATTATCTAATGTACGGCTTTATTGTTTGGAATCATGAAATTAAAATGTTTAAGTTGTCATAGAATGACAAAAGGGGGAAATTGTAATGGAAATATCACATTTTAATTATGTATTAATTTGTAATTGTGCCATGCAGACTATAGAAGCTTTAAACTTGCTGAAGGTCTGGGTCAGATAAAGAGTTGTGAGTTTGAATTTAGGAACTTCATGTACGGGGCGTTGATTATGTTAGCAGAGATGTTTGTGTATAAAATGGGACAGCTGAGAGAAAGAGATCACCATTCTCCATGCTGCAGTTGTTTGCTGTGTAAGACTGGTCCTTCTGCAGAAGTCTAAAATAAAACCTTTGTGACTTTGCTCTTACCTAGAGTGTGAATTACTTGTTCTTATAATATTTACAGAATTTCCACCACAGTTTATATCAATACACTCGTATACCAACACTTTAGGCTGTTAGTGGAAAATTACAACCTTCAGAGTGATAGCAATGTCAGACCACTTCGTACTGTACCAACCGGGTTCAGATTATTTTCCAGTAACACCGTGCACCCAAATGATTTAATGCTTAAAAGGCAATATGTTACTCTTTTTTACAATCTCTTTAACAATTTAACGCATGTCTCAGAGCTCCGCATAGTGTCTGTTAACACTCCAACTGCAATACACAATAATTATATAAATAATTAAAAATAATAATTAAATAATTATGATTTAGATGGATGGTGTGGGATTGTGAATGACAAAACATAATCGTGCATGCTTCTCGTTTCCTTATCAAAAGACCATTCTCAAGGACATGGTTCCCTTTCAGCACTGTGCGTTTTCAGAGTTTTCAGGTCAGACCAGTGACTCATCACGACCAGGTGAAGAGGCAGCAGCGAAAACCTCCTCCAGTCGAGAGACCTGAGAGTGACAGCTGAATTCAGACTGATACACAAATGATAAGCTGTGTATTTATTGTGAGTAAATGAAGAGTCACTTTATCTTTGACTTTAACTAATGTCTGTACTCTTTTATTTTATATACATGTATTATTTTATTTTTTATATACTAGTCTTTTTTTTTTTACACTAACTACTCCTGTTATTTTCTTGAGACTTTTTTTTCTTTTTCAAAGCACATTTGAGTCTTGAATATTTATGGGGGATTCGCTAATAAACTCTTGTCTTGTTGCTTGGCGCCATCTCTCCTGTTTTTCACTGAGTATTTTAAAAGCGTGTGGAACAGCGAAACATAGCGGTGAAATACGGTATTGCACTTTTACCGTCGGGAACCAGGCCGAGTTGGCTTCCCTTTCTTAAAAAAAAAAAAAAGAGGAAATCGAATGATTATACAGTTAGACAAGACTTCACAGCAGTGTCAAAATGTGGTTTGTCAGAAATATGTCAAAGTAAATCCAGAGTTAAGCTGAAATCCGTTCAGTGCAAAGTATGACCTAATTAAAGAATCAAAATAATTCAATAACACATGTAAATATAACTACAATATGATTAAATGTATTATTGCTACTAAATAAGACTATTAGATCTTTAAAAATAAGTTATTAATTTATTTATTATATATAATTAAAATTAGTTTACATATAATTACAAGATCTAAATAAACTTAAAAAGATAAAGTGAATAATTACATATTACACACTAACATTTATCAAGATCTGTAAATGTACAATTTTAAACGTTTTTTTATATCGTTCTATTTTCTTTTTTATAATTGTTAACGAGCAATCATTTTAAATGCAAACATTGCAGTTCAGTTGCAGCAAGTGATTCTACATGACATTAGATAATGAACAATTAATAATAAAAAATGAAAAATGTAACATTTTATTACAAAATTCTTACCTGGTTATTTTATTTTATTTTGGTTTATTTATCTGTTTATTTGAATTGCTGGAAAGCTTGAAACTACGACTGACACCCATCCAGAAAAATAAGATAATAAAATATATCTATATACTTTCAAGTCACACATACTGTATGTTTTTGTATAATTCCGATACAATTACACATGTGCTTATTTATATATACCTGTACAAAAACTGAATAGCCTATAAATCGTTTTTAAGTGTATTTAGGAAGGTAACGCGCTATGCGTTATGCGGGTCGCAGACGGTCTTTTTCTCGCTTTTGACGTTATTACCGCTAGTATGTAAAAGCCGCGCCCTGTGATTTTCCGTGCTGCTAAATTAAGGCGAGCAAAAGATTCTAATTCAAATTAAGTGCATCAACATGTACGTGTAAAAAACATTCTACAGTAAGTTTCCATTAAAACTTACAGATTTTCAGGAATCAACTATTTTTACCATTACAAAAACATCTCAACATCTCATCTTTTGCAGTATTTTGAAAACGCTGCCAACCTTTTTTCAGCCACAAAAGGCTGAAGTCATACCTCACTTGCCGCCCCTTCGCCTTAGCATGCAAAATTTTCTGATCTGCCATTGGCACAGCGACAAGGAATGTATTTCAGGTCTTAGTAACTACAGAAGTCTGAATGTCTTTATATACCCTGGTCTGTGGACCCACTTAATCTAAATATCTAATGAACATACTTTCCTGAGTTAGACAAGGGTTGACTTGCTCCCATGCACTCTCTCTCTCTCTCTCTCTCTCATACACTTATGTATAAGTTCTGTGATTTGTAAGTACAACGATATTTAACATTGAACAGTATTAATTATCCCAATATATTAAAACTTGTATGCATGCCCTAGTTTATATCATGCCTTTTACATGTGAAGGTGCTTGCCCAGAAGCTGTGGGGCGCACGGGTCAGCAATAATAATAATAATAATAATAATAATAATAATAATAAAGCACCCCTGGAGCAGAACATGTTAACATGCCAACAGCTGCAGCTAGAACCCCTGAGATTTTGATCAGTAACCTCGATTCTTAACCACTAAGCTACTATACTAATGGAATATCATAACACCTGACTCAGCTCATGTATGAGTATTCCCCTGACAGGTTAGTGACATAGGCCAGAATCACTGCTGGGGTGGCATTAATACAATGTAACCTATTTACTATTAATTAATTAATTAATTAATTACCTCCCCCATTTTTGTAGCAGAGATAAGGGTAACGGCACACGTTCCCCAGACCGATGGTGAAGCTCGCGCAGGACATGATAAAGTCCATCTGATGGGTCCATGTCGGTCTCTCCGAGCTCATCTCGCACACACAGCCCTAACCAAACAGGATAAAAATTAAAATAAGTCTGTCAATACCTCAGGGACTGCAAATAATTCCAAATCTCAAGGATCAATTGTTAGGAAAAAACACAAGAACAGCCAAACATGCCTACTGGAGACAATATTATAAAACAATAAGGAAAGAAAGTCATTTGGAGAATTTTAAGGAATATTAACTGTATAAAAAAGTGCTGCAATATAACAACCAGATAGCAATTAGCAACAAGCAGAAACCAGAGATCTTATCCAAGACATTTGTCAAAGTGTCCTATCTTACTGTAAATGCATAAGACAGAACAGTCCAATTTTGTTTAACTCTCCATCAGAGTGGTGAGTTTCATTTCTGATTCTGAAATCTTGATTATAAGCTGACATGTGTAGTCAGTATGTTTTCTTGAAAATAATTTAATTTACTAAAGCATTTACTGAAAATAAATGATGGAAAAAAACCTGGAAAGGACTTACCCAAAACGTTCAAGTTCCCAAAAGCGTGACTTGTGATTCAATTCGTCATGAACCTGTAATGTGCTGTGTGACAAGAATAACCTGAATTTTGTATCCAAGAATTTTGACCTTGAATGAATTTGGTCCAATACGAATCATATCACATGTTCTGGGAATTTGACAGATACATTGTTGTGCTACAATGCAGTAACAACCAGATGGCATTTAGCCAACATGGAGAAAGAACTTATCCAAGACAATTGTCAGTGTCCTATCCTAAATGCATAGGGCGGAACATTCCAGTTGGTATCCAGCGCCTACAAACAAATATATAATATTTTATAATAATAATAATAATAATAAACGTTTCTGTTTATTAACTGCAAAAGACAGAGGTTTCATATTTTTGCAGAACATAGAGTGTAAATTGTGTAGATGTCCATCTGGGGGATGAACCAGGTAGTATTACAGTAGCTCAAGGGAGAGAGAGAGAGAGAGAGAGAGAGAGAGAGAGAGAGAGAACTTGATTGTGAGAGAGTTAGCCCACTGATATTGGATTGAGGAGAGAGTTTACACATTATATATTATGGCATGCCGTTTAGGAAAATATTCATGAGAAAACTTAATGAAAACTCTGAATATATTGAATGAATTCTGAATATATAGATTGAAACTCTATATATATTGAATGAACTGTGAGAATATTGAATGGATTCCGAATATATTGATTGAAAAATATATATATTGAATGAATTCTGAATATATGGATTGAAACTCTAGATATATTGAATGAAAAGTCTGAATATATTGAATGAAAAGTCTGAATATATGGAATGAAAAGTCTGAATATATTGAATGAAAAGTCTGAATATATTGAATGAAACATGACGTCATCGAAACACAGCGCCATCTTTAGAAAGGATGAGTGAGTCGGCGAGAAACTTGGTTGCTGCAATTGTGAGAAATGAAGAGATGGTGAACACATTGATGAGTGCGTGTCCGGCCCAAAGTGGTGGCACAAGCCGCACTCAGTATCAGACTACGGATGAAGAAATTTTTCGCTATTTCACCGCGGAAGACCGGTGTTATGCGCTAAAATGCCCCCTGCCACAGATTGCACCCCTACATAATCTCTATCAAATATTATATTACAACATAAATTCATAGGTTTATTGTTATCAAATATGATATAACTATTATAATTAACCCTTGGCACGTGACAGGTGTCGAGACCATGAATACAAATTCTCATAGAATGTTTATTTTGTGGCACATTTATTTTACAGGGATTTGTCATGTAATACAAAAATGCTTGCACTAAATAAATATTTATGATGAAAAATTTAACGAAATGATTTTCATTATTAAATAAGCAATATCAAAAATACATCTTGAATATAAAAAATAATAATTTATATGTTTCCCTACACAACATGCCATTTTTTATAATGCTTATTTTATAATCAAATCCATTTGGTCAAATTTGTAATTTCTAAATCATAAACCTAGAAATTTCTGTTCTAATATAATATTTGACGGAGATTAAATAGGGGGGCCATCTGTGGCAGGGGGGCATTTTAGCGCATAACACCGGTCTTCCGCGGTGAAATAGCGAATATATTTCTTCATCCGTAGTCTGATACTGAGTGCGGCTTGTGCCACCACTTTGGGCCGGACACGCACTCATCAATGTGTTCACCATCTCTTCATTTCTCACAATTGCAGCAACCAAGTTTCTCGCCGACTCACTCATCCTTTCTAAAGATGGCGCTGTGTTTCGATGACGTCATGTTTCATGCAATATATTCAGACTTTTCATTCCATATATTCAGACTTTTCATTCAATATATATATTTTTCAATCAATATATTCGGAATCCATTCAATATTCTCACAGTTAATTCTATATATTCAGAATCTTCATTCAATATATATAGAGTTTCAATCAATATATTCAGAATGCATTCAATATATTTTACAGGGAATATATTGATTGAAAAATATATATATTGAATGAATTCTGAATATATGGATTGAAACTCTATATATATTGAATGAAGATTCTGAATATATTGAATGAATTGTGAGAATATTGAATGGATTCTGAATATATTGATTAAAAAAATATATATATATTGAATGAATTCTGAATATATGGATTGAAAACTGATATATGGAATGAAAAGTCTGAATATATGGAATGAATCTGAATATATTGAATATGACGTCATCGAAACACAGCGCCATCTTTAGAAAGGATGAGTGAGTCGGCGAGAAACTTGGTTGCTGCAATTGTGAGAAATGGAGAGATAGTGAACACATTGATGAGTGCGTGTACGGCCCAAAGTGGTGGCACAAGCAGCACTCAGTATCAGACTACGGATGAAGACTTTTATTCGCTATTTCACCGTGGAAGACCGGTGTTATGTGCTAAAATGCTCCCCTGCCACAGATTGCACCCCTACATAATCTCTATCAAATATTATATTACAACATAAATTCATAGGTTTATTGTTATCAAATATGATATAACTATTATAATTAACCCTTGGCACGTGACAGGTGTCGAGACCATGAATACAAATTCTCATAGAATGTTTATTTTGTGGCACATTTATTTTACAGGGATTTGTCATGTAATACAAAAATGCTTGCACTAAATAAATATTTATGATGAAAAATGTAACGAAATGATTTTCATTATTAAATAAGCAATATCAAAAATACATCTTGTAAATAAAAAATAATAATTTATATTTTTTCTTTATACTACATGCAATTTTTATAATGCTTATTTTATAATCAAATCCATTTGGTCTAATTTGTAATTTCTAAATCATAAACCTAGAAATTTCTGTTCTAATATAATATTCGACAGAGATTAAATAGGGGGGGGGGGTGCAATCTGTGGCAGGGGAGCATTTTAGCGCATAACACCGGTCTTCCGCGGTGAAATAGCGAATATATTTCTTCATCCGTAGTCTGATACTGAGTGCTGCTTGTGCCACCACTTTGGGCCGTACACGCACTCATCAATGTGTTCACCATCTCTTCATTTCTCACAATTGCAGCAACCAAGTTTCTCGCCGACTCACTCATCCTTTCTAAAGATGGCGCTGTGCTTCGATGACGTCATGTTTCATTCAATATATTCAGACTTTTCGTTCCATATATTCAGACTTTTCATTCCATATATTCAGGCTTTTCATTCCATATATCAGTTTTCAATCCATATATTCAGAATTCATTCAATATATATATATTTCAATCAATATATTCAGAATCCATTCAATATTCTCACAGTTCATTCAATATATTCAGAATCTTCATTCAATATATATAGAGTTTCAATCCATATATTCAGAATTCATTCAATATATATATTTTTCAATCCATATATTCGGAATCCATTCAATATTCTCACGTTTCATTCAATATATTCAGAGTTTTCATTAAGTTCTCTCATGAATATTTTCCTAAACGGCATATAGGTATGTATATATATATATATATATATTCATTGACCGATGGGACCAACAATTTTGTCCATGTGTGTACACGTGGACAAAATTGTTGGTACCCATCGGTCAATGAAAGAAAAACTCACAATGGTCACAGAAATAACTTTAATCTTTCGAAAGTAATAATAAATAAGAATTCTATGAATGTTAACCAATGAAAGTCAGACATTGCTTTTCAACCATGCTTCAAAGGAATTATAAAAAAAATTGAACTCATGGAACAGGCCTGGACAAAAATGATGGTACCCCTAATTTAATAGTTTGTTGCACACCTTTTACCTTTTGAGGCAATCACTGCAATCAAACGATTCCTGTAACTGTCAATGAGACTTCTGCACCTCTCTGCAGGTATTTTGGCCCACTCCTCATGAACAAGCTGCTCCAGTTGTTTCCGGTTTGAAGGGTGCCTTTTCCAGACAGCATGTCAGCTCCTTCCAAAGATGCTCAATAGGATTGAGGTCAGGGCTCATAGAAGGCCACTTTAGAATAGTCCAATGTTTTCCTCTTAGCCATTCTTGGGTGTTTTTAGCTGTGTGTTTTGGGTCATTGTCCAGTTGCAAGACCCATGACCTGCGACTGAGACCCAGCTTTCTGACAGTGGCCAGCACATTTCTCTCTAGAATCCCTTGATAGTCTTGAGATTTCATTGTGCCCTGCACAGATTCAAGACACCCTGTGCCAGATGCAGCAAAGCAGCCCCAGAACATAACAGAGCCTCCTCCATGTTTCACAGTAGGGGCAGTGTTCTTTTCTTCATATGCTTAATTTTTCCCTCTGTGAACATAGAGCTGATGTGCCTTGGCAAAAGGTTCCATTATTGTCTCATCTGTCCATAGGACATTCTCCCAGAAGCTTTGTGGCTTGTCAACATGTAGTTTGGCATATTCCAGTCTGGCTTTTTTCTGATTTGTTTTCAACAATGGTGTCCTCCTTGGTCGTCTCCCATGTAGTCCACTTTGGCTCAAACATCGACGGATGGTGCGATCTGACACTGATGTTCCTTGAGCATGAAGTTCACCTTGGATCACTTTAGAAGTCTTTCTGGGCTCTTTTGTTACCATTCGGATTATCTGTCTCTTTGATTTGTCATGAATTTTCCTCGTGCGGCCACGTCCAGGGAGGTTGGCTACAGTCCCATGGATCTTAAATTTCTGAATAATATGTGCAACTGTAGTCACAGGAACATCTAGCTGCTTGGAAATGGTCTTATAGCCTTTACCTTTAACATGCTTGTCTATAATTTTCTTTCGAATCTCCTGAGACAACTCTTTCCTTCGCTTCCTCTGGTCCATGTTGAGTGTGGTACATACCATGTCACCAAACAACACAGTGACTACCTGGAGCCCTATATATAGGCCCACTGACTCATTACAAGATTGTAGACACCTGTGATGCTAATTAGTGGACACACCTTGAATTAACATGTCCCTTTGGTCACATTATTTTCAGTATTTTCTAGGGGTACCATCATTTTTGTCCAGGCCTGTTCCATGAGTTTATTTTTTAAATAATTCTGTTGAAGCATGGTTGAAAAGCAATGTCTGACTTTCATTGGTTAACATTCATAGATTTATTTTTTAATTATTACTTTTGTCATTAAAGTTATTTATGTGACCATTGTGAGTTTTTCTTTCATTAACCGAAGGGTACCAACAATTTTGTCCACGTGTGTATATATAATGTGTAAATATATACACATAAAAAATATATAAATAAAAACGCCTCTAACAGTGTACAGCCGTGGCCAAAGGTTTAAAGATGAGTAATAATTAGTTAATAATTAGTAATAATTAGTTTAAAAATGCTGATATTTATGTAGTTCGTCATGTTTCTAAGACAATCTGAATTACACAATCCCTAATCCTATATATAATCATTGAAATGTAAAGATTTTTAGAGGTTTCCCATTTTCTCATTATTGACAATATTGAGTATAAGCCAATATCTATAGTCAGTCTATTTTCTTTCAAATAATTTTATTTACTGAAGCATTTATATAAAAATGAAAAACAACTAAAAATCACTTATCCAAAACGTTCAAATGAAACCATGACTTGTGATTAGATTTCTCATGAACCTGTAATGCGTTGTGTGAAAAAGAATTTTGTCCTTGAATAACAATTGTCCAATATGTTTCAGTTTAGGAATTCCTAAAATTTGACAGATAAATTGTTGCAAAGTTGCTGATCTGATGCATCTCTGCGTCATTCAGAAATGTCATTTTACAGGAATTCAGTGTAGTACACACTCATATTTATTCTGTGTGTTCAGTCATTAATTCGTTGACTATACAGTACAGCTTTATCCTGTATACAGGGTCATGGTGTACAGTCTATCCCAGAAGACTTAGGGCACGGGGTCAGACAGGGCATCCGGCATAAAGTCTGTACCAAGTTGATGTGCAGATCGGGTGGTCCGCTGTCACGACCACTCAGTGACAGCAGCCAAAAAGCCAGCATCAAATCCTACAGACCATCAGCAGTGATTAATGTCTGAATCTACACAACTGGACAATACATACAAAAACACAGCTACATCCATGAAAGATGTTTGAGGACAGTCAAACTGATAGATAGATAGATAGATAGATAGATAGATAGATAGATAGATAGACAGATAGACAGACAGACAGACAGACAGACAGACAGACATATCTTTCATACAGCAGGATCGTGGGAGCCTGTCCCAGGAGACTTACAGCATGAGGAGGGGTACACCATGAATGGGGTGCCAATCCATCACAGGGCACACACTACAGCCAATTTGGCAATACCAGGAAGTCTAATCTGCATGTCTTTGGAAACCTGAGTACCCAGAGGAAATCATCCATGCACCGGAAGAACATGCACACTAAGCCACCGTGCCGCCTAGAAAGAAAGATAAAATAATAATAATAATTATTATTATTATTATTATTATTATAATGTAAAAAACAAACAGAGTCATTCTCATTGCTGTTGCATATTCTTGCTGGTGAAATATTACATTCTTACAGTTAACGTGTTACATTTTATGATTCCAAGGGGAAACAGTTTTTATGCCAAACCATTATCCATTATATTAATTAAAACTAGCAGAATCCAGCTGAGCATAACTGATTAGGAGTTATGCGAAAGTTTATACATCAGCTGCTTGTTCATACTGCATTACAGCCCAGATGTTTCCAATCCAGGAACCACACTATATCTAGTAGAGAAAAGTTCAATGTTGTCACTTTGTTTAAAAGGTTTGTCAGTCTGATAGAAGACCTAATACAGTACTGTATGTACGGAGAGCCAGTAACATTGTAACTGGCAAAAAATGAAACAGTTGTCATCACTAAAAGTAGACACTGAAAAGCAAGTCACAGTATTGTTTTTACGGTAAAAACTTAGACAGGGATTTGAATTGTGCGAGCTTTACATAAATAAATAAGAATTTTAAAAAAATCATTTTCTATTTAGGTTTTAATTTTGCATGTTTGGAAGAAGTCTCTAGTATCAGCACTGTGTAACAAGCGTGACAAGTGTGTCAAGTTCAAGTTTTTGTAAAAGCAGTGGTAAAAGCGCTCGCCCTATCATCCGGAGATCGCTAGTTCGAATCCCGGGTGATGCTGTAACCTCTCGCACAGCTAGAGAGAGCTGATTGGCCGAGCTCTCAGAGGGGAGGGATGAGAGGTACTTAGCGATCCCACATTAATCACGGCTCTACAGCCAATCAGGGGCGTCTGTGAGCTTGCGCAACGGAGGGAGCGGATAGCGCTGTCCTCCGAGTGTGTTACGCCGCCCCCAACGGTGTGTGAGCGAGCAGTTCGAAAACGTTGTTCGGAGGAAACACATGATAGTCTTCGGCCCTCCTGACTGAGTAGTAGTAGTAGCCTTAATGTGGGAGTCCCCTAGTGACGGGGAGGAATTGGACACGACTAAATTAGGGAGAAAATCTGGGAACAATACAAAACAAGAAAGAATTATGTACTCTTTACTACATTCAATTCACAAATTGCTATGGTGTAATAATAATAATAGTAGTAATAACTACCTGTTATGACAAAAAAAAAAAAAAACTTTATGGGGTTTATGATGCCACCACTGCTTATTTTCCTATAACCTGATATGGTTTATTTCTTTAATTAACATGTGGGTACTAGTTTAATACTAGTTCACATGTAAAATGTTGGAAAGGAAACGACTGCACACTGAAATGCTTACGTTTGTTTAGCTGCTGGTTTTTGGGATTACAGCATACCTGATGTTGTATATTACAGAGAGCCTTTAATGCCACCATGGACAATGGAATTTTTGTGATCTTTGCAAATTTTTGCAATCTTTTATTGAACTGATGGGGCAGTTGGACCTCTCTGTACAGTCTTCTCCAGGACTCAAACGGTGGTGGCCAATCCAATGCACCAATGCAACGAGGACCATTTTTTACTATTTGAATCTGGGAATATGTCCGGGTGGGGGGTGATGGGGAATGGCAATCATAACACTGCCTCCAGAGTCTTGTACAGTGGCCACTATGCGTATGTGTTTCCCTTCTTACCCTGATGCACCAATAATTTTGGAATAGTATCAATCTGGATTCAACAGACCACATGACCTTTTTCCATTGCTCTAAAGTCCCATCTTTATTCTTTCTACCAAACTGAAGACGTTTTTTTTCTGATGAGCTTTTCTAACAGGTTTTTCTCATTGCCACACAGTTGTTTAGTCCAAATCTTGTTAGTTCTCATTACATTTTGTGTGTGGAATTTTTTTATTATGCAACATTTATCTCTGATTAGATGTGTTTTTTCCCCTGCACATTTATTTCACACTGTGCTTCTTTCCTTAGCTTGATGCAGGCCAATAATACATTCCTTCTCAAACACAGGAACATCTTTTTCACAATCAAATCACAAGGTACATCATATAACATGGCTCTTTCCTTTAAAAGCAACCATGCATTTTTGTCCAGGCAGAATAATCTTATATGCCCCAAAACCAAGCAAAAAAACAAAAAAAACAAAAACAAGCTGCCTTAAGCTGTCTTTAAACACACACACACACACACACACACACACACACACACACACACACACACACACACACACAAGCATGTGTCAAATCAGACTCTGCTTTCTGAACTGCTGATGTCAGCTCTATGTGCTGCTTAGCCTAATATGAGCCAGCGTGACTTGTACAGGCGCCAGATGAAAGTGCATTAGAGCTTCTTTCGAGCCTAGTCGTCACTGCTACATGATCACTGTTAGGGAATCATTACAAACCGCAGGTACGCTTAATGCCATGTTGTGGAGTGTTATGTATAAAGAGCATGCTGCTACTTGTATTACTGGAGATTATTTGCTAGCTGTGGCTAAATTCCTAGATATTACAGTGCACCTGTTACATGGACTTAGGGGTAAATATAATGAAAGAGCATTGATATTAAATATGCACTTTATGTGAAGGGTCGGGGCCTTCAGAACACATTCATAAACTGTCACGAGCCAGCCCAATCAGCCAAGCACATCCAGGTCATGATTTCAGCTAATTAACCCCACGCACCTGCAACCTATTAACTATCTACCACGCCTTTAAAAAGAAGCTTAGAACTCCATTCAGTGCCGAAGTATCCTGCTTGCGTGCCTCTTGATCTGTCACTCGTGATTTTTCCAGTTATTTCTACTTCTGTGTATGACCCTGCCTGTCTTCCTGGATTTTGTCTCGTGCCTTGCCCTCTGGATTATTATCACTGCTTGGATTTGCTTCTGTGTATGACCTCGCCTGCATTACGGACTTTGATTTCGGTACGTGCTTCCGGATTTGTTTTTTTCTCACTGCTGGACAACTGTTACCGACCCTGCCTGTTCCTCCGACCTCGTTTAGTGCTATTCCCCGCAATCTCTGTGTGTGCGTGCAGACTTGTGATCATTTTTGCGTATGTGGATATCAGACAGGAGTGTTTCGCCGTCACAAGCATTTAATTCCCTGCCGTATTTGTGCTCCTGCTGAGCCTGCACATTGAGACTTATTTGTGCCTTCGAACTAAAGCTTTCAGAAAGGCTTTCTGTCTGCAATTGGGTTCACTCCCGTTCAGCCACACCCCTGACATAAACCTTGAATAAAACTTTTATCAAGCAGTAATGGAGGATTCAAGGTTTTCAAGATTGTTGCCCACAATTCTTTTGTGCTAATTTTCTTTTTAGGAACTGGACCTAATTGAAGGTTTCTTTACTGAGGTTCATCTGCTAAGTTTACATACCAGTTCTATTCATTAAACCCATATATAGGTTTAAGAAGAAAAAAAATGTATTGGTGCTTATGGAGTTTCGTAAGAGGTTTAAGTAAATTGTCTTTACAGCTAAATACCCACAAATATTGTGGCTTATTTAATGTTTAAATGTTTCAATGTTATACCTGGGTATCAATGTTTGATGTTTGATGATTTGTTGAAATTATAAGTAATTTATTCGTAAATAAATTCAATAAATTGGCAGAAATGGGCCAGGCACATTTGAAATACACAACCAAGGCCAAATATTTTGAGAACGACACAAATATAAATTTTCACAAAGTGAGTTTATGCAAAGAGTCAATACAGTATTTGCGGGGTTGACCCTTCTTTTTAAAGAACTTTTCAATTCACCCTGGCATGCTGTCAATCAACTTCTGGCCCACATCCTGACTGATGGCAGCCCATTCTTGCATAAGCAATGCTTGTAGTTTGTCAGAATTTGTCGTGTTTTGTTTGCTTCACCACAAGCTCTCAATGGGATTAAGATTTGGAGAGTTTCCTGGCCATGGACCCAAAATTTCAATGCTTTTTTCAATGCTTAGTTATCACTTTTGGCTTATGGCAAGGTGCTCCACAATGCTGGAAAAGTTATTGTTCGTCACAAAACTGTTGGATGGATGGGAAAATTTGCTCTCAGAATATGTTTTTGTACCATTCTTTATTCATGGCTGCATTCTTAGGCAAAATTGTGAGTAAGCCCACTCCCTTGGTTGAGACTCACACATATGAATGATCTCATGATGCTTTACTATTGGCATCACATAAGACTGATTTCACAGAGTGCTCTAATTAAAATGTCACCTACTGTATGATAAAAACCATCTTACGTTAACATCTAGAAATGAACAAGGAAGTTTCTGATGGTGACTTGGCTTTGCTCAGAGAGTCAGAGTATTCACCTCCAAGATGCCTCATTGCCTTCTTTTTTCTAAAACAAACAAACTTTATGATCAGTTAGTTCTCCTTAGATCAGTTATATTCCTTACCATATATGGTTAATATGTTTGAGCTGCCACTCAAAGAGTCAATTCATTTGGATTTCCTACCAGGTTTAATTTTCTGCAAACCCATATTAATAATCATGAACTTATTTATAAGAAATGGTCTTAAAACAGACAAAACAAACATTACACACCTATGGCAAATGACCTAATGCAAGCAATAACTAACAGTAATCACAAAAATATTATGGTGTTATACAGTACATCAGCTCTTTTCAGACATCAAACAGCACCCTTTCCATCATTTTTCCTTAAATTTTAGGGCTCAACCCATAAATAAAATCTATCCAGAAATCATACTAGGTTCGCTACAGTAAATTATATAGATCACTTTCAACCCAAATCTGAACGGCAAGGAAAATTTATGGCTAGCCACACACAATTAAGAAATGCTGCCTTTATGTTACATAGTATGTAAAAGAGCCAACCTGTCATAGCAGTCTAGAAAATGATGCTGCAAAGCTGCAAGTTGTGTTGCCAGATTGTGTTGGCTAATTTCTATCCTTTCGGGGTGGAAAATATGTCTTGTGTCTGTAATAAAAAAAATTATACTGTTTTAAATCTCTGTAATGTTAAAATTGGGCTCATCTTAAAAGAGCAATCCTTACTGAGAAAGCACAAAGCTCATTGAGTACACAGTCTTAAGGACTTAGTGCCATAATCATTATAAGCAAAGCTGAAAAAGAATGACGCCAAATAAGGACAGCTGAATGTGTAACATCAGGACACTTTACAAGATAAGATAGGTGGACTTTGTAACACCCGTACCTCCACGGATCAGGGGAATAAGATCAAGTTCCCCGGATTACTGAGTTGACTCTTTGTCCCCACCTAGTGTGTCTATGTATTCACTACCAGCACTTAAGCACTTAAACACTAAACACGAACACCTGTGATTCCCTTGTGTGTCTACTATTTATTCCAGTCGAACCCGTAGGGCTTCGTCGGTTCACTGTTGTGCACCTTATGTCTGTCCTCACTTGTCCCTCTCCTTGTTATATGTAAAGACGTTAATGATTCTCTTCTGCCCGTCTCGCTCCCAGGATTGAGCAGTGTCTGCAGGTGTGGGACTCTGGGAGGAAGGAAAGACCCTCAAGAGTCACAAGGACATTACAAGAGTTTCCTTTATTTTCCGCATATTCTCCAGAAGCCGAAACGGTTCATGTTCGCCCACCTGCAGACCCTGCCTGGGAAGCCTCGCTCGGAATCGCCGTGAGCGTCACGGGACTTTATTTGGTTTTGTTTCTCTTTGTGTTTTTGTTTTGAGAAAAGAGAATATTCAATAAAGACACTGCTTATACAAATGGATTCTGCATCTGCGTCTCACTCGAACCAGGAAGACATGACAGATGAACCGACCTTACCAGACGCAGCAGGAACCCCTCTTCCTGAGGACGAAGCCCCCGTCCTCGATTACATCCGAGGCCAACAGAATGAGATTGACGGGTTGGCCAGAGCCGTGAATGACCTGGCGCGCGGGATGGAACAACTTATGCACCGCTTGCCTTCGCTCTGCGCGCCAGGTCCGCGCTCCACACCGCTACCACCTCGCCCGAACCCCCCGGAAAGGTATGACGGGAATCCGGAGGGGTGCAAGCGGTTTCTCCTGGCCTGTGAGCTGTGGCTCCTGGATTTCCCGAACATGACGGATCTACAGAAGATCAGCTTCGTCACGCAGCAGCTCACAGGAACCGCGATGGATTGGGCCGCGGCGGTTTGGAGCGCTGGCAGAATCGCGGCATCCAACTACCCGCAATTTCTTTCGGAGTTCCGCACGGTGTTCGACCACCCCGATCAGGGCAGAACGGGGGAACAACAGCTGCTGAGGCTGAAACAAGGGACTGCAACAGTGGCGGATTATGCGATCCGTTTTCGGGTACTGGCCGCGGAGAGTGGCTGGTGTGACCGCAGTCTCCTCGCTAGATTCAGGGATGGGCTACAACCCGAGGTCCAGCTAGAATTGGCCTGCCGGGATACGGGCATGTCCCTGGATGAGTGCATCACGCTGGCCATCAAACTAGACCAGCACCTCCGCAGCCAGAGACGACACATCTCCCCGAAAACCCCGCCCAAACGGTCGGAGTTCCGCCATCGTCCCAGCCTCAGCACCCCCGCGACGGAGCCTCGGGAAGGAACTCCGGGAGAACCCATGGACCTCGGCACATCCCGGCTCACGGCCCAGGAGAGGAAACGACGCATACAAGAGGGGCTGTGCTTGTACTGTGGGGGGGATAAACACACCATAAATCACTGCCCCTTACTCCAAAAAGTAATACACATCACACCTCCACGCACACATCACTCCTTCTGTGTTAAAGCACAATTGTCGTATGCTAACCAGTCTATGTGTGTCTTTCCCCTTGTAGATTCTGGGTCGGCTGGAAATTTTATAACATCTTCTCTTCTTTCCTCGCTACAGGCTCCCTTGTCGAAGCTACCAGCCCCTATCGCAATTAAAGCTTTGGATGGTCATAACCTTCGGCATTCTCCTATTAAACAAATCTCTGCGCCCCTCCGATTAACTTTTCCCGGTCATTCCGAGGAACTAAAATTCTTTGTACTCCCTCGGTCAGATCATTCCGTCGTGTTGGGTCTCCCATGGCTCAGCTCTCATAATCCTAATTTTGATTGGGAAAAATCTCGCATCCTATCATGGGCCCCTAGATGTGCTAAGAAATGTATACCGCCTACATTGACGGTCCAAACCACATCCATTGAAAGCCCGCTAGCCCTAGTATCAATAGAAGTACCATCCGAGTATGCACAGTTTCAAGACGTGTTTAGCATTAGGGCAGCCGCACGACTTCCCCCTCATCGGCCGTGGGACTGCGCGATTGAGATTTTGCCGGGGAAAACACCGCCGAGCTCGCGTGTTTACCCATTGTCCGTGGAGGAGACACGGGCTATGGAGGAATACGTGAGTGAAGCTCTCCAGCAGGGTCTCATCAGTAGGTCCACGTCACCCGCCTCGGCAGGGTTCTTCTTTATCGATAAGAAAGGGGGGGGTTTACGTCCCTGTATTGATTATAGAGGTCTCAATGCAGTAACAGTAAAATACAAGCACCCACTACCGTTGGTACCGACCGCCATCGACCAACTCCAAGGCGCCTCTGTTTTTTCTAAACTCGACCTCCGCAGCGCCTATAATCTCGTTCGTGTGCGTAAGGGCGATGAGTGGAAGACGGCGTTTAGCACTACATCTGGCCATTACCAATACAACGTGATGGCTTATGGATTGGTAAACGCACCTGCGGTGTTTCAGGGGTTCATGAACGACGTGTTTAGGGATATGTTAAACCGATATGTGATAGTTTACTTGGATGATATCTTGGTTTACTCTCGGTCATACTCCGAGCACGTCCAACATGTAACTGCCGTCCTTCATCGATTGCGCAAACACGGGCTCTATGCGAAGGCGGAGAAGTGCGAGTTCCATAAAAAAGAGATCGCATTCCTCGGCTACCGCATAGGGCCACTGGGGGTCGAAATGGAGACGTCCAAGGTGAAGGCGGTGCAACAATGGCCGGAACCCCAATCGGTAAAGGCGCTACAGAGCTTTCTGGGTTTCGCTAACTTTTATAGACGCTTTATCCGGGGTTTCAGTATGCTGGCAGCGCCGCTAACAACCCTACTAAAGGGGAAGCCTAAGCGTCTGCGTGAGTTTCCGCCGGAGGCACGCAGAGCGTTTCAATATCTTAAGACCGCATTCACTACGGCACCCATACTAAAAATCCCCGACCCAACCAAGCCTTTTTTGGTTGAAGTCGATGCCTCTGAAGTGGGGATTGGGGCGGTGCTGTCACAGCGTCATGGCAACCCAGAAAAACTCCACCCTTGCGCTTTCTTTTCGCGTAAACTAACCCCTGCCGAGCGCAACTATGATATCGGCAATCGCGAACTGTTAGCAGTAAAAGCGGCGTTAGAGGAGTGGCGGCACTGGCTAGAGGGAGCCGATCACCCATTCGTAGTGCTGACCGATCATCGCAACTTAGAATATATCCAACAAGCAAAACGATTAAACCCTCGCCAAGCCCGATGGGCTCTGTTCTTTACTCGCTTCCGCTTCACTATTACTTACCGTCCCGGGTCAAAAAATAAAAAAGCGGATGCTTTATCCCGGTACTACACAGCCCCTGGGGAACCCATAGAGCCCGAGCCAATCCTGCCCTCGTCTCTCGTGGTGGCACCGATCATGTGGGACCTCGACTCGGAGATTGCAGAAGCGGCACGGTCCCACGCCGCGCCGCGACAATGTCCTCCGGGGAGAACCTACGTGCCGGTGTCCCTACGAGAACAGGTAATCATTCACGCACACACGAGTGCAGCGGCCGGACACCCCGGGATCATTCGGACTTGTAGACTGCTAGAGCCAAAGTACTGGTGGCCAAATATGCGGAAGTCAGTAGAAACAGTGGTTTCGTCTTGTGCAGTTTGTGCAACCTCAAAAAATCCTAGACACCTGCCGGTTGGTAAATTAATGCCGTTAGATACTCCTCACAGACCGTGGTCCCATATCTCAGTGGACTTTGTCACGGATCTGCCTGTATCTAAGGGCTACACCACTATTCTAGTAGTGATCGATCGGTTTTCCAAGGGGTGTAGATTTATCCCTTTCGGCTCCCTCCCGTCAGCCTTCCAGGTAGCAGAAGCCTTATTTTCAACCGTGTTTCGCTGCTATGGTATCCCCGAAGATATCGTATCCGATCGTGGGCCCCAATTTATCGCACGAGTCTGGAAAGCTTTCTTTCAGAAATTGGGCACCACTGTTAGCCTAACGTCGGGCTATCACCCCGAGTCTAATGGTCAGGCCGAGCGGACTGTCCAGGAGCTCGGAAAATATCTTCGAGCATATTGTAGTAGCCGTCAACACGAATGGGCAGAATGCTTAATCTGGGCGGAATACGCGCAAAATTCGCTACGTCACTCCGCTACCGGCCTAACGCCCTTCCAATGTATACTTGGGCATCAACCCCCGCTCTGTCCCTGGGATGCCACACCCACCGAAGTCCCTCGGGTGGACGATTGGTTTAAAAGAGCGGAAAAGGTATGGGAAGAGGCCCACACTAAGATCTCCCAGGCAGTTCGTCGCTTTAAGAAATTTGCCGATAGACGACGAAGGGAAAGTCCTCCGCTCCAGGTAGGCGATAGAGTATGGCTCTCCACAAGGGACCTTCACTTGAATCTTCCCTGCCGTAAGCTCACACCCCGCTATATAGGTCCCTTTCCTATTTTAGCCCAAATAAACCCTGTCTCTTTTAAACTACAACTACCAACCCATTTACGCATCCACCCTGTCTTCCATATCTCTCTTCTTAAACCAGTGACCCGGGGACCGCTGGACGAAGGTGTGGCGGAACCAGCAACCCCAGCAGCCGTGGAGATTGAGGGCGCTCCGGCGTTTCGAGTCAGAAAACTACTAGACTCCCGGAGGAGAGGGGGTTCCCTTCAATATCTGGTGGAATGGGAGGGGTACGGCCCGGAGGAACGGAGCTGGGTGCCGGCTAAGGACATCTTGCATAGAGGGCTCATTAGGGATTTCCATCTGGAAAGACCGGAACGCCCGGCGCCGCGACGTCCGGGTCGTCCCCCTCACCGGCCATCCCATCAGGTTGGTGAGCCTCGACTCCCTCCGGTTACACGGAGACAGCCCTCACATCCCCTCTCGGGAGCCGGTCCTGGGGGGGGGTACTGTAACACCCGTACCTCCACGGATCAGGGGAATAAGATCAAGTTCCCCGGATTACTGAGTTGACTCTTTGTCCCCACCTAGTGTGTCTATGTATTCACTACCAGCACTTAAGCACTTAAGCACTAAACACGAACACCTGTGATTCCCTTGTGTGTCTACTATTTATTCCAGTCGAACCCGTAGGGCTTCGTCGGTTCACTGTTGTGCACCTTATGTCTGTCCTCACTTGTCCCTCTCCTTGTTATATGTAAAGACGTTAATGATTCTCTTCTGCCCGTCTCGCTCCCAGGATTGAGCAGTGTCTGCAGGTGTGGGACTCTGGGAGGAAGGAAAGACCCTCAAGAGTCACAAGGACATTACAAGAGTTTCCTTTACTTTCCGCATATTCTCCAGAAGCCGAAACGGTTCATGTTCGCCCACCTGCAGACCCTGCCTGGGAAGCCTCGCTCGGAATCGCCGTGAGCGTCACGGGACTTTATTTGGTTTTGTTTCTCTTTGTGTTTTGGTTTTGAGAAAAGAGAATATTCAATAAAGACACTGCTTATACAAATGGATTCTGCATCTGCGTCTCACTCGAACCAGGAAGACATGGCAGACTTAAAATGCACAGAACATTGGGAGATATGCGAAATACGAAGTGAGCTTCAGTTTGGTGTCATTTCAGTTTAATCAGCAGGACTCCACTTTTGGTTTTTACTGTAATGATTAAAAAACATAGGTAATGTAAACCATATGAACTAATTATTTTCTTCACCTGTTCCCAATCCAGTAAATCATATGCACCTGGGTAAAGCACATACTGTACTTCCCATCTCATTTGATTCCAGGTTGATATTATATAAAATATGTCTGGAAGGTTTGTCAATATGTCTTGGCAAAAGACAAATTAATAACCTGTCAGATAAAGATAAAGAATGACAGGCCGCAATAATAAATACATAATAATAATAATAATAAATATGAATACAAAAATATATAATACATTTATTTACTCTTCTTGCATTACATTGTAACACCTGTGCCACTGCAGTTCTGGGGAAAAAGATCTAGCTCGCAGGATTACTGAGCCGGCGCATTGTCCCCACCTAGAGTGTCTACGTGTGTATTGTTTTCACCTTAAACACCAAATTAACTGCACCAGTGTTCCTTTGTGTGTCTTACTATTTATTCCGGTCGAACCCATAGCCCCTCGCCTGTTCACAGTTGTGCACTGTATGTTTTCCACGCGTGTCTGTTTTTCTAGTGTTTGTGTCTATGTTCATTTCTTCCCAGGACTATTCAGTGGCTGCAGGCGTGGGCTCCGTTTTCAAGGACAGCCGCCATCGCCAAAGTCGAGGCTGAGAGTCTATCCGCCGGCTCCGAGGGCGATGGCCGCTTTTGTGTTTTATTTATGTTTCATTTGGCCCACCTGCAGACCCAGCCTGGTGAATCCGTGGTCTCCGTTTTTGGTTTTGTTTTGAACTCTTACGTGTGACTTTATTTGTGAAAAATTGAGAAAAGAAAAGTAAAGAAAATAAACAGTAATACTATGGAACCTGCATCTGCGTCCGCCTCCTCGTTCCAAGACATGACATACATAGGAAGTTTAATGAATGATAATGAACTTATTATGAATGTAGGCATCCTAAATAATGTGTTATGTCATAATACAGTATACAGTACATTGATATTACAGAACATTCATGTTCTTTAACTAAAACGAAAATTTTAAATTAACAAAATATTAACCATAGAATTAACAATCCATGTTTGTTGTGGTTAATTGAAGATGAATGGCTTTACTATTGTTTTTAATTTTAACTTATGAAATCTGCATTATATCATGCAGTTCAATTCATGCTACTGTGCACATACTGTCTTTTTTTTATTACTCCATGATGGTGTATTTACTTAATGTTTAAACAAATCTTAATAAATGTGGATTCGTTTGGAATTATTTGTTAACATTATTTATACATTATTTATGCTGAAGGTGATGATTTGTAATGGCAACTAAAGCATTTATTATCGTAATATATGTAATTATCGTAATCATTATTATCGTCATAATTGTTCCCTTAATTCTCACTTAGAAATAGTAACAATCAGCGTGTAACATCAAATTGTGTGTTTTTATTCTAAGCTGACCTTTTCTTTGGTTCTTGTAACTATTTTTAATTCAAATGGGAATAATAAGATCAAATGTTCTACTGTGACAGGATGTAAAACATTTATCGAAAGATACTATTTAAAAATTGGTTGTTTGTGTAACAACGTCAGCAGCGATCTCGTTTCCTCTCTCGTTTGTTCCAACCACTCAGCATTCAGCATCAGCAGTATACGAATCATCTTCACCGGTTTTCCACTGGATCATGCCTTAAGTTAGATGCTTTTCATGCTTGAATATTTCATAGGTCACTGGGTGACTTAACAAACAAAAAAGAAACAGGTCAGGTACAGGGACTGGACTGAAAATGAGAGCCAGAAACCTGTCAAGCATGAATGCCAAAAAAAAAAGTCCTTCAGAAAATCCTGGAGAACTACTATTCATATAAAAGTTGATTTTGAAAAAAGTGCACAAAAATCTGTCTCTTTGAAAGGAAAAAAATATGAATAAATCTCAACAATGCTCGAGACTTGCATAGTAGTGTATAATTTTTTTCTACATGTTCCTTTAGATGCTTCAACCTGTGACTATAGATGCTATGAACCTCCTGCATGCTCATTTTTGTACATGTGCCGTGGATCCAGCATCTAGTAAAGCATCTTCTTCTGTAGTTTACTGTGCAGGGATGGATTTCACCATTTTAGTGGATTTTCTTTCACCCCAAATGGGAGCTTTTACATGCGCTGCAGTATTGACAGCTCAAAGCCGTCTACCTCAAGAGTAAACAAGGAATTTGTTATGGATTTCTACTCTATGATTTATTATGAAGAGGCACAAACCATCTACTGTAGAAACTGCTGCCATCTACTGTTGAATAACTTAAGAAATGTTATATGTTAAACTTCCACCATGGATGAAATTTTTCACCTAGGATCTCAAACATGGCCTTACTTAACTCAACTCACACACTTCACGGTGCTCTCCCAATGATTTTCTATCGTCTGAACAACTCACAAATTCATCATCAAACTTGAGAAAGACCCATAAGATTGGTGAGGCATTTTATATAATCTGCAAACCTTTTATTTACTTGTTCCTTTTTAATTTTCCCTTATTTATGTTTAGTCAATAGATCATCTATAGTCTATCAAATTTTTCCTCATCCTGTCACTTTCAAATTCATTGAAAGGGAGTCTATTGGTGCATGTTGTGGAACGATGCTGAAAGGTAGTGATACAGAATTCACATGTTGGGAATTAAAGGTTAATATCATAGTCTATGTCTTCAGGTAACGAAAATGAAAAACAAAAATGTAAACTATAATGTACAAACCAAGACACTAATTGTATTAAAGCTTTAAAGCTCAGAGAATTTTCACCATTATTTGTTTTGCAGTTTTATTTTTCATTCTTTCTTTTTTTAATGAACATATGTGTAACGGGTGCTGTACGTGGGTAGAAGAAGAGGCATATCTGCAGAGGTGACGTGCGGGTGAAAGTCTTTTGATGAGTACAAACACAAGGGAAACAGAATGGGAACTTAACCAGGAGATAACCAACACATGACAGACAAAACAGGAGACAAACCATATGTGACAGACTAGGAGTGTCACGCTCTCGGCACTTCGTGCACTTCATTGACATTTCCGTTCCCACGCTGTCAAGCTCTTCATCACGCTGGATTGTTTTCCCACGCTGTCATGGCATTTCCCACGCCCCCGGAACGCCCCACCTACACACCGATTTCTCATCCAGCGCTGATTTCCTTGGGTTTTTAGGGAAGCACAGCACACCAGTTCTTCGCCAGATTATTGAGTGCTCTAGCCAATTCTCTCGCGTTTATTTTTTGATTGTGATCACGTTACCGAAGTCTTGTTTCGTTTCTCGTTTCTTCCCCGTTGTCTTACGATTCGGATTTGTTTGCCTCGCTGACGGATTTCCCGGTTTTCGACTCAACGCGCTCTCTCTCCCGACTATGGTTTATCTTCACGTCTCGGCACGGACACCACGCTCACGGATCTAACGGCTTTCAACCCAACGCGCTCCTTCTCGACCACGGCTTTTCTTCACGCCTCGGCACGGACGTCACGCTCACGGATTTAACGGCTCTCGACCCAACGCACACGTTTTTTCGACCACGGCTCATCTTCACGTCTCGACTCAAGCACCACGCCCACAGATTCAACTGCGCTTGACCCAGCGCGCACGCCCCTCCTCTTCGGCAGCGAATAGACTCAACGCTCCTTAGCAGACCTGTGCGCACACACCAGTTTACAGCCCGAGCACAGCACCTGCTCAGCCGCCGCCCCTGCATCTGGATCCACCTCAGCAGCTAACGAAAGCCACGTTCTCTGACAAGGAGATAACATGAGGCTAGGGGCTACACAAAGGCTAGGGCTAACAAAAGGCTAGGAGCTAACAAAAGGGCTAGGAGCTAACAAAAGGGCTAGGAAAAACATGGAGCTAGGAAAATATACGTAGGACTAGAAGAATAAACAGAACTTAACAGGGAAACAAACAAACCACTTAACTTGAGACAGCAAAAACCAAAATGAACAGCAACCCAAATCAAACAGATGCAAGATCTAGACTGGTGAAACTCAAGAACATTTATAATCAAACTAATGAGCAACCTCGGTGAGCGCTCCCATCACCTGACCGAGGTCCATTCTGGGACATGGAGTTTTACACTAAAAAAAAGGCTTTGGCGCCCTCTAGGGGTTATCCCTGACAATATGGCTCTGGGGAGGCCTGTGGCTTAGTGGTTAACACTGTCGCCTTGCACCTTCAGGGTCCAGGTTCGAATCTCAGCCAGGTTCAATTCCAGGCTCTGTGTACAGTACATACACCCATATTACAAATTTTTACAGTAACACACGCACACACATTAGCCCTGCATAGTTTTTGATATGTGCAGGTTGTGCGGTGCAACCGGGAGGCGAGGGCCCTCTTGTTCCCTTTCAAAAGCTACACTCGATGCTGCGTGAAAACGCTATGCGAACATCTCTTTGTTGCCCGGTTGTGAAGCCTGTGCATGTCAAAACCGCCAAATATCTTTGGCTTATAACCTCTGCCAGGCATGACATCACCGAATAAGGTGCACCTGCAGGTTATAAATAAGAGTGAACCGGAAACATCCTCAGATCTTTTTGTCTTCAGGCCCGCTTTGTGTTTGCGTGTGCATGTGCAAGCCATAACGAAAGCAAAAATAAAAAGGAAAATAACAGCATTAACTCACCGATATGGCGGAGTTGCTTAAGAGATGCGTGCCTCCGTGCGATAGATCTCTTTTGCAGGGCGATCTTCATGAATTTTGTCTCGAGTGCTTGGGGGAAGAACACACTCGCCTCGGGCTTCAGGGAGACTGTGAGTACTGTGATCTTTTCCCTATTAAGGTGCTTCATGCGCGGCTCGCTTTCTTTAAAGAGAAACCGCGAGCCGCGGCGCATTCCTGGGGCTCGCGTGCTGATCTGGCAGATGTGCACGAGATGGAATTTCCAATTTCTCTCTCGCTCTCTCCGGATCAGGAAGTTTTAGCTTCCGCTTCGCAAGCGCGCTCCGGCGACTCTTGTGAAGGAGCGGTGGAATCCTCCTCTCTCGCTTCCATGGAAGTAGCCTCCTCACAACGCTCCTCCAGTGCTGACAGAGTTTTTGATGAATTATTAGAGGTTATAATGCGTGCAGTAGAGCGATTGCATATCGACTGGCCGCAGCAGCGAGATTCCCCCAAGCGTTCGAGATTGAACGACAGGTTTCTGTCGGGTGGCCGGGGGGAGGAGCCTCAACGTCTCTCCCTCCCCTTCTTTGGTGACATTCATGATGAATTAACTCTTTCATGGAGCAAGTATTCATCGCGTGGGGGTGTCTTTTCATCACAAAACAGGGCCCCCTCCCTGGCACTCCCGGGAGGCGGTGTTCAATCCCAGCCACCACTGGTGTTTCGGGGAGCGCCGGTCTCCAATGAAAAGTTGGGTGTTCAGGCATTTCCTTTCACACTTCAGGATACCCAGCACCTAACACCCCCCCCCCCCCATCCAGCCGAAGTGTCAAAGCACGTGCCCCTTTCGGAGAAGCTGGCAGCGTGGAAACTACTGCCAGGCGTATCTCCTTGGGTACAAAGCTACAGGATTCAGTTTGGACATCGTCCTCCGCGTTTCAACGGCGTGGTCTCCACTTCCGTGAAACCGGATCGAGCACATCTGCTGGCCCAGGAGTTACAGACTCTGCTGGGCAAAGGGGTCATAGAACATGTTCCCCTCCCAGACAGAGAGTCGGGCTACTACAGTCGGTACTTTTTGGTGCCCAAGAGAGGGGGAGGGCGGGGGGGGAGGTTGCATCCGATCTTGGATCTTCGCGGCTTGAACCGCTATCTCAGGAAATCCAGATTCAAAATGTTGACTGTCAAAAGTCTCACAGATGTATATTTCCATATAGAAATATTGCCACAGCACAGGAAGTTCCTGAGGTTCGCTTTTGGGGGCGAAGCTTACCAGTATCGGGTCCTTCCATTTGGCCTAGCTCTGTCACCCCGCACATATACAAAATGCATGGATGCAGCTCTGGCTCCTTTATGACTCCAGGGCATTCGTATTTTGAATTACATAGACGACTGGCTGATTCTGGCCCAGTCTCAGGAGCTAGCGCTTCGACATCGGGATGTCGTCCTGGCCCATCTTCATTCTTTAGGATTGAGACTCAACGCCACGTTCTCCTTCCTGTTCAGAGGACAACATATTTGGGTGTGACATGGGATTCGGTCACAATGCGGGCACAGTTGTCTCCTGCTCGTGTCAAATCCATTCTCAACACCTTGAAGGAAATCAAGCTAGGCCAGAAGGTCACTGTTCATCACTTTCAGAAATCTTTAGGCCTCATGGCAGCTGCGTCCACGGTGATACCTTTGGGCCTTCTGCACATGAGAGCGTTTCAGCTGTGGCTAAGAGCCAGGGTGTCATTCAAGGGCCAACCCCCAGAGGCTAATAAGGGTTACATGCCGGGGGCTTCATACCCTTTCTATGTAGTTCAGACCCCGGTTTCTGACTTTGGGTCCCACTCTAGGTCCGTCTTGTCGTCGCAAGATGCCAACGACAGACGCTTCCCTCACGGGCTGGGGTGCGGTCTTGGATGGCCGTCCAGCACAAGGGAGCTGAAGAGGTCATCTTCTTGCGCGGCACATCAATTGCCTTGAAATGATGGCTCTGTTTCTGGCCCTGAAACACTTCCCCCAGCAGTTGAGAGGCTACCATGTCCTAGTGCGGGTGGACAGCACTGCGGTAGTCTCGTACATAAATCACCAGGGTGGACTGTGCTTGCGCCGCTTGAACAAGCTAGCGCACCTGGTTCTGCTTTGGGCACAGGAGAAGTTCCTGTCCCTCAGGGCGATTTACATTCCAGGGCATATGAATGTAGGAGCAGACTTGCTATCCAGACAGACTTTGTCACACTGGGTGAGAGATGCCATTGCCCTAGCCTGTGAGGCGCGTGGTCACACTCCGCCTCTGGGAATCAGGGCTCACTCAACCAAAGGGATTGCCTCATCGATTGCCTTGGCAAGAGGCGATCCCCTGCAGCAGGTGTGTGATGCGGCGGGCTGGTCCTCTCCACACACGTTTGTAAGATTTTATAGTCTGGATGTCAATGCTACTCCGGGTTCGCGGATCCTTGAGTCAGCATCCCAGAGCTAGGTCTGAGACCTCCTCGGCTTGTGCGCACACGCTACACAACCTGGGGGTTCCAGACACTTGCAGTGCGGCGGCGTTGGTATTCTCATTCCCCTAGCGTTTTCACGCAGCATTGAGTGTAGCTTTTGAAAGGGAACGTTTCTGGTTACTTGGCTGTAACCCTGTTCCCTGATAAAGTGGGAATGAGATGCTGCGTTCCGATGCCACACTGCTGGCATGCCTGGACGTCCTTCAGACAAAACTGACCTGAGGATGTTTCCGGTTCACTCCTATTTATAATCTGCAGGTGCACCTTATTCGGTGACGTCATGCCTGGCAGAGGTTATAAGCTGAAGGTATTCGGCGGTTTTGACATGCACAGGCTTCACAACCGGGCAACAAAGAGATGTTCCCATAGCATTTCACGCAGCATCTCGTTCCTGCTTTATCAGGGAACAGGGTTATAGCCAAGTAACCCGAGCCGTTTTCCTTAGGATTATTATTATTTTTTTCCACCCTTTTGGACTTTTCGGGGGTCTTAACATGCTCAAAAACTCATGAAACCTGGTAGACAGGTTGGAATCTGCTGCCATCAGGATGCTGAGAGTCTCGTGGCCCGGGGCCCAAAGGGGCCCCCACACAAGATTTTGCTGCCTAGCTCATACACACTTTCACGTAGGCACACGAAACTCGGCACACATCGAGCTCATCGAGCCAAACAACTTTCGCGCTGCATGTCCTGGGCTCAACTCAACAGGAGGCCAGTTATTTTAGATCGTTCGCAAAAACGCACCCAATGGATTTTGATATACTCCTCCTAGGAAAATTATACAATCGCTACCAAACTGGGCCAAAGAGATCTAAAGACATTGAGGATGCAAAATTGCGGACGGATTTTCAATATCTCAAATGGGTCAGCCGTGATAATGTCTTAAACCTACGCCGAAAAACGATGAATAACTTTCTGTGTGGCATTATATTGAGTGACATTATATTCAGTGACACTTTCTGTGACATCACGTTCAGTGACATCAATTCAGGAACATCATAGTGTGTAAGGGGTAGGCGTAACATCATACCCCTCTCTCACGACGCACACACACACATACCACACACACACACACACACACACACACACACACACACACACACACACACTAATGCACTCAACAAATATTTAGGGCCCAAACTGACATTAGCCCTGTAGCGTGTGTGATGTGTGCAGGTTGTGCGGTGCAACCGAGTGGCGATGGCTTTTTCGAGGTCTTAACACACTCGAATAACACAGGTTGTGCGGTGTGTCCGAGATGGCAATGGCACAGGGTGCTTGGGCCCGTCATCGTTGCTTGCAACTATATTTTTGTTTTGCATTTGCTCGGCTATATTAACTTTGCTTTACATTTGCTTTGCTTGCATTTGCTTTGTATTAACTCTGCTTTGCATGAATATTGCTTTGCATGAGTACTGCTACTTGTCAGGGATAACCCCTAGATGGCGCCAAAGCGCCCTTTGTTTTGGTTTGTAGTTCCTTTTGTTTAAACTTCTGTTCCCATGGGGCAACTCCGTCAGGTGACCAGGGGGCGCTCACCTGAGCCGAGTTGGTGATTAGTTTTATTATAAATAGTTTGGTTTCTTTGAATTTCTTGTCTTGCGTCTGTTGATTTACCTCGTTAATGTCTGTGTTTAGTCCGTGGTTATTCTATACGTGTTTTAGTTTCAGTTTCATTTAAAGTATATCTGTTTTGTTCATTTCCATGTTTTTATGTTTATAATCAATAAACATCGTTTCCCTGAACCACCTGGATCCTCTGCATTTATGCCTCGCACCCAGAAACGTGACAGAACGCAAGACCTTGAAAGAGGCATAGCAGAGGGGCCCCCCTGGAGATTCTTTTGGGGGGGGCAACGATGTTTGAAGTTTGGGGAACCGACGCGGAGAGCAGGAGGAGAACCAAACGGCGTAGCGGCAGAAGAGCGGAGTGTGAGTGGGACGTGCAGCTGGGAGCAGCCTCCCAGAGTGTTTGGAGCAGCTTTCGGCGGCATTCGTGACCTGCGGGAGCAGGTGGCCAAGCTCCAAGGGCTGCTAGCACAGCTGCACCGCGGTGCTGAGCACAGCGAGCTGCCGCCGCTGCACCGCGACGAAGAGGAGGGCGAGCTTCCGACGCAGCATTGTGCCTTCGTGGACGGCGAGCTTCCGTCACTGCACTGTGCCTTCATGGACGGCGAGCTTCCGTCACTGCACTGTGCCTTCGTGGACGGCGAGCTTCCGACGCAGCACAGTGCCTTCGTGATCAGCGAGCTTCCTCTTCCTCCGCCTTCATGCGCCGCCGAGGATAGCGAGCTTCCTCTTCTTCCTCCGCCGTCATGCGCCGCCGAGGATCATGAGCTCCATCCTCTTCCTCCGCAATCGCCTTCATGCGCCGCCGAGCACAGCGAGCTTCCTCTTCCTCCGCCGCCGCCTTTATGCGCCGACGAGGATCGCGAGCCTCCTCTTCCTCCGCCGCCGCCTTCATGCGCCGCCGAGGTCAGCGAGCCTCCTCTTCCTCCACCGCCGCCGTCATGCGCCTCCGAGGACAACGAGCTTCCTCTTCCTCCGCCGCCGCCGTCATGCGCCGCCAAGGACATCGAGCTTCCTCTCCCTCCGCCGCCCTGTGTCAATGAGGACGACGAGCATCCACTGCCTTCGCCGCCCTACGTCAACGAGGACGGCGAGCTTCCTCCGTCTCCGCCGCCCTACGTCAACGAGGATGGCGAGCTTCCTCCATCTCCGCCGCCCTGCTTCAACGTTTGGCCCACAGGACATAGGTGCCAGCCTCTGGGTGAGAGGGGCAGACATTGGACCCTGGGGGGGATGCCCTGGACCTCCTGTGGCGCCCCGGAGTTGCGCCCTTTGAGGGGGGGTTATGTCAGGGATAACCCCTTTGTTTTGGTTTGTAGTTCCTTTTGTTTAAACTTCTGTTCCCATGGGGCAACTCGGTTAGGTGACCAGGGGGCGCTCACCTGAGCCGAGTTGGTGATTAGTTTTATTATAAATAGTTTGGTTTCTTTGAGTTTCTTGTCTTGCGTCTGTTAATTTGCCGTGGTTAATGTCTCTGAGTTTCGTGAGTGTTTGTATACGTGTTTTAGTTTCAGTTTTCATTTATAAAGTATGTTTGTTTTGTGTTTCCCCTGACTTTATGTTAAATAAACATCGTTTCCTTTAAAACCTGGATTCTCGTGCAATTATGCCTCGCACCCAGAAACGTGACACTACTTTTGTATTATTCTTGTTTATTTTTGCTCTACGGTTAGTGGGTAAATATATGGCATTATGCCTCACTGCTATGTTGCATGACTGCTGCTTTGTCGGTGGGTTGCTTTGCCATATTGCTGCTGTGCATGCATTTCTGGCTGAGAACTTGTTTTTAAATTGTAAGTTGTTCCTCTCTCTCTCTCTCTCTCCTTTCTATTTTGCTGGTTGTATTTATTTTAATTACATTTCCCAATCTTGTAGAGCTGTGAGCTAAAGTTGGTGGCAGTGTGACGTGTTGGGGGTTTGTTTCCCTTTCCTGTGTGCGTGTTGGTCACCCGCTTGTGCCAATTGTCACAGTGAATTGTGTGTGGGGGTGTGATTCACGTGTGTTTGAGGTGACTCTTGCTTGGATATTCATCCCCTTCTCTCTTTTAGTCTGCTATCCACTGGTAAGCTCCAGCTCCAATTTGATGATTGTATATTTTAATGTGCATCATTCTTAGTGTAGTATATTCTTGATGTTGCAACTATTTTTACTATTGTTATAAAAAAATTTTGAATTGCTATATTGTGTATGACTGTCTGTGATTGAATAAACATTTGTGTATGAAATCCACGCCTCTTGCCTGTTCAGTGAACGAACCAGGGTGCCTTAGTTAATTTAATAACTACGGTTGTTTATTTCCTTGGGTGCAATTTCCAAGGTGGCATAATTGGCTACAGTTGTTAAATCAGGGGATCGGTGGAGTTTGAGCCAGCCCCCTTGACCTCGCCACATTAGCATGGCAGGCTCAGAGAAGAGGTGCTGACACAATGCAGTGACCCAGTCTATTGCTAGCGGGGTAATTGAGCCACTGATCCGGGGGCATGAGTCGACTCTGGAATCAACTCGTGACCAGACTGAAACACGGAAGTGGCTTGCGCCTTGAGCCGCCCAAATACCTGCTCGAGGCACTCATTAATCCCATGCATCTCCAAAATTAATGTGGTTAGGGCTTCCTTGTTCTTATCAAGTACTCTCACTTGGCCCTCAACTATTTCTTGCATTGCTATTTCTTGGCTCTTTGGATGGGGCAATGTTTCTTGATGCAACTTAGTCTTTGGTCCTGATAACTTACCGGTGCTACCTAATTATCCCATGAAGTGCGCAGGTATTGCACTGATTGTGCTAACGACGCTGTCCCCTGGCAACCAATTGAAACTCTTATGAAACCTGTGTCATGACATTTGCAACATGATTTTCCATTGGCTTGTATTTTTCAGTGCAGGAGAAATTATTATTCATGTTCTTCACATTGTTACGCTCCCTCAAAGTTGGGACAGATGGTATAAGGTGTAGGTTATAGTGCTTATTTACAGAAAAATGAAGACACAAAGAAAACCCAGGTGAGAGAACATGGACAGTGCCAAAGGAATTAACAAAAAAGAAAATCAACTATGCTAGACCTCACTGCTAATCCAACAAAAACTATCTAACCACACTATACTAAGCTGTCAGAAGTCAGAAATACAGGGGGTGGCACTCATCCTCCAACCTAGTGGGTTTAGACACTGAGAAAAACAATGTGATGTGATTTCTTCAACTAGTTAACACATGTCTCAGAGCTCATTCAGAGTGTCTGTGAATGCTCCAGCTGAAATACATCTAGTACATAAAAGAAAGGTATTGTCTGTACATTGGCCTGAACTCACTCTTTTATGTATGTCTTTACGTTTCAGACCCGAAACCAGTCTCAGAAAAAGTCTGTCTGTCTAAATGAAATACAACTTTGCCAGCACTTAGGTATTTGCCTGAAGTTAAACCTGCACTATAAAGATCATCAAATTGTTAAGTTATTAACAGTTATAAGCCAGATTATGTCAGTATCTATTGCTTCCCCCCCCCCCCACCCCTCAAGGTGGGCATGGCTACACCTGTCACTCAATAAATCCAATCAACCTTTCAAAGTTCACCATGTAGACAGAGTATCCAGAAGACATAGAAACTAACGTAATACAACTACAAGCCACCAACATTCTCAAGAAACAGAAACAAAAGCATGACACAGCATGGCTTACTCCTAAAAAAAGGAAAGTGGACTATGAAAATTGAAATGTCCAAGATGAATAAACAGATCAATGTATGTTTATTCTTCCTAGGGGAAATTTAAAACTAGGTTTCTTATATGTTCTGAAACCGTGGCACTAATAACAAGCAGTAAGATGAATCGCCACTATGAGATAAAACATGGGTTGTTAGAGCAAACCTATCCACAACAGTCCGAGGTAAGGGCATATAAAATACCTGGAGCCCAGTAAAATAAAACTAAGAGCCCAGTTTTAGGATAACTGTGGAAGTGAAGTGGGTTTTGAGGGCTAGAGATAGGATCACTGATGATCAGATTTTGTAATGTCTCTGTAAAGGGGTCCAGCTTAGAACAGGTAACTTTATGTATAATTGGTGTCTGTACAGCCAAATGAAGAGCATCACATACAAACTGTTGTGTATATTCTATTGCCATAGGCAAGCTGAAGTTGAAAACCTTTGTGACTGTTCCCATGACACCAAAATAGTATCTAGTATCTAACACTCAGCTCATGCTGAGTTTCTTAGTTTTATAGTTTATAGTAAGTTAATGTACCACAAAAAACAGCACTAACACTTGATGATGTGTTAAAAAATGGTTGCTGAGCAGGGTAGAGCCACTGGTGAACTGACTACTCTAGTAAGAGACCTACCACAGAAAAATGCTGGGGAGGGAAATGAAACCAGTGAGCAGCCAAGAACACAGGTTTATGGACGATGGGCAATCTATATGTTTTAAGGGCAGAAAAGTGAGACACGTTGTGTAGAAATGTATTCGTAGGCACCATCCCGTAATGAAAAATCTTTTGTCGTGTCAAGACCACAAGACACTAGCTCCCTCAGTTGCAGTGAGCCAGGCAATGCGAAGGCAAATGACCTCTTGCTGAACTAAAAATAGGGAGAGTATAAATGTCTTGCTCTTTGAACTCGGGGAGCCAAGCCAGCACCATTGTTGAGTTTTTTTAGGGAGTACCAAGGTGGAGAAGACCAAGACATACAGTCAAAAAAGTCTTGACAAAAAGTAAACAATTAGTTGAAGATTACTGCGATTAATGGGTTGGACATACCCTACCTTGGTTATCTTGAATTAGATGTTGTGCACTTCTAGAATATTAGAATATAGAAGAACATTTTTTAAACTCACTTCCCTCATTTTTGTAGCAGAGGTTAGGGAAATGGCACACGTTCCCCAGCCCAATGGCAAAGCCCATACAGTACATGATGAAGTCCATAGGCCAGATCCATGTTTGTCTCTCTTGCCTCATTTTGTTATCCACGCTGATCAGATTAGAGGCCTCATGGCCCCCATTGGGAATGAGGTGGTCTTTCTTCTCCTCTGGTAGCGCCAACATGGGGTCCATGAACATGTCCACAGCAGGGAACTCTTCCCCATCTTAAACACACACAAAACACACACACACAGTCCTAGCCAGACAGGGAAATTCTTTATTATAAAACCTTTAATTGTATTATCAATATCAGGAGTTTTATTTAGTATTTAAAATGTAGCCGTCTTTCTGGCTTTTAATATTTTTTTCCTCAGTAAGGTTCCCTGGGAAGCCTGACTGAAGTGTGTTTGTCAAAAAAAATGTGGAAGCGAAAAAAATGTAAATGTATATCACTGTATTAAAAGGGCATCTTGTAAAACGGAAATACTTAAAGGTAAGCCTGAAGATTTGCATGGTAGGTATGTCCTGCAATACTCTCAGGCTGTAATAGGGGCCAGGAGTAGCATAGGTAGGGCATAGCGCCCACCACCAAATTGCAACTGTTGAGCCCATAACCCTCAACAGCCCAAATATATAATTAAATAAAATGGAAGTCACTCTGGACAAGGCTATAAGTGATAGAGGACTTTATTAATCCCAAAGGGACATTTTATATATAAAGTAAATAACAGGTGCAATGGTGCTGAATGCGTATTTATAGTGGGTGCTCCTTGCTCTTGCTAGCTCTAGTCAGTGTCATTCTTGTTGTTGTGGTTGTTGTTTAAAGGCAGTTCACATACAAAAAGTGTCTCTTTCTTTTTGTTTAACTGCAATTGTAATCCAGTACCATCAATTGTAGGCCTTATTCTCCCTTATCGTTCTGGCTTCTTAAAGCCAATAAAACAAAAAGTCAAATGCTTCCCTTGTTTTGTCTTGTCTTGTCCTCTGCTTCTATTCAGCACTTCCACACACTTTCTTCTTTACATTTCCCCTCTAATTACCACTGCGGAGTCCTGCATCACTGCCACCTACAGTATAACCCTCACTCTCCTCCACTTTCCCTGTCCTTTAAAGCCAACTTTCCTGTGCAGTCTTCCTAAAAAAAAAAAACTTTCTTCCCATATTCCTTCACTCTCTAGTTCTTGGAGTTGTCATATCATATCTAGCCTGCCCTGCACGATATCAGCATATACTCGACAATACAGTATGAGTCATTGAGTCACTACAAATTACTATATTTCAGTGAGTAAACTGCTCAGTCCATTCTAGCGCCATCAGTAATGCATATCCACATACACTCAAGACACTCAACAATTTGAAATAGGTACTATAGGTATAGTTAATGAAGCACCAGTTTGCTCTGATTTCTGGTCTTTAGACCCATCTGTGAGTACCTGTATCTTTATATTTCTGGATGATATATCTATAGAATTTGCTGGGTCAGTTGTCTTATCAATACGGTATGTTTGCTCATTAGTAATTTCGAATCAACATCTGGTGTTTCTCTCCAGGAACCATCACCATATCGTGGTGGAGAGGTTTGCATGCCCTCTGACTTCGATATTGACCTTAACATTTACTTTTTTCTGTTACTTCTTTTTCCAAATCCACACCCTTGTTTTCCTGGATACCTGAATGGGTTGGGACCCACAGTAAAGAGATATATTCCCTTCTCTAACTATTCCTGAATTAGCTGATGGGAGCTGTTGTCTGGAGCCATGTGCTCTTGTTAGAACCTCCCAAGGCAAATTAATCTCAGTCAAGGGGCCAGACTAAGAAAGGTTCTACCCATGAGGTTCTTGCAATACACACTAGCCAAGATGAACAAAGGCGAAATATGCTTGATGCTAGCTCTGCGATATATGCAAAGTTCGCGAAATGGAGAAAGAGGAAAAGGGCCATCATTGCAGCCTGCGCATATGCTTCATTTATTGTGTCCTCAACCATTCAGAGGAATGTCTGGGTACGAGATGTGTCAGGGTCGCTCTCTGGTGGCTTGCAATCAATCTGTTTGCATTGGTGCATCTGTTTTGGGATGAGCAGCGCCTCGGTGTGCCCGATTACGCCATTAAACCGCGAAGAAGTCGCAGTTTATTTACCTTTATTTAACCAGGCAAGACAGATTAAGAACAAGTTACTTATTTACAACTGTAGCCTGGCAAAGGTGAAGCCTTTGGGGGAAATGGGGGGACTGAAATAAAACATTTTAAGAAAGATACATATATACAGTATAAAAAAAAACATAAGATGTAGTATAAACGATGTAAACAATACATCTAGGCATTTGGCAGACGCCCTTATCCAGAGCAACTTATATTTTTATCTCATTATACATCTGAGCAGTTGGGGTTAAGGGCCTTGCTCAAGGGCCCAACAAGGACAACTTGGTGGTAGTGGGACTTGAACCTGGGACCTTCTGAACCATAGTCCAATGCCTTAACCACTGAGCTACCTCTGACCAATAGAGCAATAGAGCAGCAATGAGTTATAGCAACTATTCTAAATAACAGCAACACACGTCTTTATAGTAAGTTGCGATCCGAGAGTGAAAAGCAGACTTAGGAATGAGATTTTTACATTTCCTGCAGGTCATTTCAGTCTCTAGCAGCAGCGTTCTGAAAAGACGACAGGCTAAATACAGAGGCAGCCTTAGGAACTATCGGCAGAATCAGATTAGCAGAGCGAGTGTTGTACCCAGAAGAAGAAGCGTGTAACAGTTCTTGTAAGTAAGGAGGGGACCAGCCGAGAAGAGTTTTGTAAATTACCATCAGCCAATGAGTTTTACGGTGGTTGTGCAATGAAGACCATTTGAGAGAAGAATAGAGGGTACAGTGATGAGTTTTGAAAGGAGCATTTGTTAGACACGTGGACAAAATTGTTGGTATCCTTCGGTCAATGAAAGAAAAACTCACAATGGTCACATAAATAACTTTAATCTGACAAAAGTAATAATAAAAAAAAATCTATGAATATTAACCAATGAAAGTCAGACATTGCTTTTCAACCATGCTTCAACAGAATTATTTTTAAAAATAAACTCTTGGAACAGGCCTGGACAAAAATTATGGTACCCCTAACTTAATAGTTTGTTGCACAACCTTTTGAGGCAATCACTGGAATCAAACAATTCCTGTAATTGTCAATGAGACTTCTGTACCTCTCTGCAGGTATTTTGGCCCACTCCTCATGAGCAAGCTGCTCCAGTTGTTTCCGATTTGAAGGGATCCTTTTCCAGACAGCATGTTTCAGCTCCTTCCAAAGATGCTCAATAGGATTGAGGTCAGGGCTCATAGATGGCCACTTTAGAATAGTCCAATGTTTTCCTCTTAGAATTACACATTCACCAATTCAGGTGGACAGAAAACCATCTTCACCTACCTACATCATCATCAAAACTTCTGCGATCCTTTCAGGCTGAAGAAATGACAGGTGTAATGATTCTGAATAAAAATTATGTTACCCATAGAAAATACTGAAAATAATGTGACCAAAGGGACATGTTAATTGAAGGTGTGTCCACTAATTAGCATCACAGGTGTCTACAATCTTGTAATCAGTCAGTGGGCCTATATATAGGGCTCCAGGTCGTCACTGTGTTGTTTGGTGACATGGTATGTACCACACTCAACATGGACCAGAGGAAGCGAAGGAAAGAGTTGTCTCAGGAGATTCAAAAGAAAATTATAGACAGGCATGTTAAAGGTAAAGGCTATAAGACCATTTCCAAGCAGCTAGATGTTCCTGTGACTACAGTTGCACATATTATTCAGAAATGTAAGATCAATGGGACTGTAGCCAACCTCCCTGGACGTGGCCGCACGAGGAAAATTCATGACAAATCAAAGAGACGGATAATCCGAATGGTACCAAAAGAGCCCAGAAAGACTTCTAATGAGATCCAAGGTGAACTTCATGCTCAAGGAACATCAGTGTCAGATTGCCCCATCCGTCGTTGTTTGAGCCAAAGTGGACTACATGGGAGACGACCAAGAGGACACCATCGTTGAAAACAAATCAGAAAAAAGCCAGACTGGAATATGCCAAACTACATGTTGACAAGCCACAAAGCTTCTGGGAGAATGTCCTATGGACAGATGAGACAAAAATGGAACTTTTTGCCAAGGCACATCAGCTCTATGTTCACAGACAGAAAAATTAAGCATATCAAGAAAAGAACTGTGAAACATGGAGGAGGCTCTGTTATGTTCTGGGGCTGATTTGCTGCATCTGGCTTAATTCCAGATGGCTAAGAGGAAAACATTGGACTATTCTAAAGTGGCCATCTATGAGCCCTGACCTCAATCCTATTGAGCTTCTTTGGAAGGAGCTGAAACATGCTGTCGGGAAAAAGCACCCTTCAAATCGGAAACAACTGGAGCAGCTTGCTCATGAGGAGTTGTGCAACAAACTATTAAGTTAGGGGTACCATAATTTTTGTCCAGGCCTGTTAATCTGACAAAAGATTAGTTCATTTTTTAAAATAATTCCGTTGAAGCATGGCTGAAAAGCAATGTCTGACTTTCATTGGTTAACATTCATAGAATTCTTATTCATTATTACTTTTGTCAGATTAAAGTTATTTCTAAAAAAAAAAAAAACTTTAATCTGACAAAAGTAATCTAGAATCTAGATCTAGAATTTTTTTCATGGGGTGGCAAGGGGGTGGCATTAAAATTATGAGTGGTGGCAACATCCTTGCATGGTTTTTGTAGATTCAAGGAACGCTATTCTTATTCGGTGTATACACTAGGGTGCACATTTTTACATTGTCCTATGAAAATGAACTAAAAGCTGATGTGTGATTGACTTGAACCTGATATCTGGATTGAAACGTCAGATAAATTAAAAAACTCTTTTATTTTTAGAACACTAGGACACTAGCGCTGGGGTGGCAAATGGGGTGGCAAGGCTTTATCTTAGGGTGGCAATTGCCACCCCGTACCACCCCGGTAGATCCGCCCATGAATGCAGGGTCCTGGGTTTGCATGAGCATAGAAAGGAGTGACTTTGACTCGGGTGGCACGAGAGACACACCGACATGAGGCGAGGTCTTACGAAATGTCTTAACCCATTTAAAATTTTTAAAGGATTTATCTTCCGGTAAGTATACTAGCCTGTCATTTACCACTTGTTATATCAGTTTACAGACATGCAATTCAAAAAAATTCTATAGGTTTATAATTTCCTGGTACACTTGCATATTTTTTTTTTAACTGTTCTTTTTTTTTTTTTTATAACCCCTCTCATCGTTTTTATCATTCCCCACACGATGTGTTTATGAAACGTTGGCCTTCTATAGTGATTATTACATCATTGCTGTGGAAAATATAGGAGGGGTGTACTCATTGTGATGCGCACTATGACATCAAACCAAACCATCAAATAAGACATTGACTAGAGCAAAAGAGCCAGACCGAGGAACACCAGCACACAGCATGGTACACCCGTTATCTCTTCAGCCTGAGAGGATCGCAGTAGTGAAACCAAGTTATTTCCTCACACTGACCGGTTGGTGAGGGCACCTCCTCTTCAAAAGAAACGTACCAATGCAATTCTTCAGACTCACCTTCAAGTGTTTCGTGGATTGTTTTTGAAGGTGCCCTTTTAATGCGGTGTAGTATTTACATTTCTCTGTTTCATATATTTATTACTACAAATAAAGCCTTATAATAAGGAAATGTAGCAGACCAGCTCCTGTTAACCCTTGTACAGGTTTCAGCCAAGGAGAGGAACACAAGGACATTTTTGTGATAGTAATAAGGAAAACTGACTCAAGCCAGACAAATTCAAAGGAAGAGATTTAGGAGATTTCACACCTCTGAGGTATTGACAGTATTGATTTTTTCCCATGTTTTTATTTCTTTTTTTGTCACTGGCTAGGGCTGTGTGTCAATGTGTGTATGTGTATGTGTTTAGAACGAACAAGAGAGTACTCAGCACAGACAGCTTGGCCATGGACATGGCCACGAACTGCGTAGTGGCTGAGAAGAAATGCCATTTCATTCCCAATGTGAGCCACCAGGCCAACAATGGTGATCTGATGAGCACAAACGGAGAGGGGAAGCTGGAGAGAGAGACATGGACCCGGCATATGGACTTCATCATGTCCCTTGTGGGCTTTGCTGTCGGTCTGGGGAATGTGTGGCGTTTCCCTTACCTCTGCTACAAAAATGGTGGAGGTGAGTTTAAAAATAATAGTAATAATAATAATAAAAGTGGTTCCTTGCAATGTTGCCCTCCCAGTCGTGATCCCAGCCTACTTCACATGCTGTCATGGTAATCCTCTTACATGACATTCATTCATTCTTGAAAAGAGTTTCTCTTCTCTTCTCAATTCTCCTGTCTTTCTGGGCATTTTTATGAAGAGCTGAAGACTTGAGTCATGTGTTATGACATGGGATACTCTAGCTTAGTTGTCTGGCAATGGATTTAGGTTACAGTCTTTTCAGTGATGTGGGTTAAAATCCCAGTGCTGCCTTTTAATGCTCAGTTGTTAAGGATTTAGTTTACTGATCAAAAGCTCACAGGTTCACTGAAATTCTTTGGCCCTTAACATATGGAATAAAATCACTGTCAAAAATAGTGCGTTCAAAAAAGATTTGTGTGTAAATCTGTGTTTTGTCCGAGTTGGATTCCTTATAGATTCAAGATTTTGTGTGTGTGTTACAGAACAACTCTGAAATAGATGACTCTGACCATTTACAGACACAAAACTCGTTTTTACAACTCCTCTGTTACACAGACGAATTGCATAATTACGCCCACAAATGTAGTTACACCACTGTCAAAAATACGTCATCAAGCACAGGCATTATTATCCAAGGGAAGAGTAATCGATTTGGTGCATGTGCCCCGCCACCGTTTTAAACTCCTAAAATCTTACCTGCTATAGTTAAGACATAAAAAAAAACTTACCTGAGAGGATGAAAGAGTGCTGGGCTGCTGATCTGCCATTTTGGCTCTGGTGGTTTAAAACTGTGGCCGCATCGATTCCACCTCCCTCGATTAGTAATGCCTGTGAAAGTGGCCTTCATGACATAGTTGTAAAAACTTGTGTCTGTAAACCGTCAGAGTCCGTATATTTCAGAGTTGTTCTGTAACAAACACACAAAATCTCGTATCTGTAATCTGTCATGGCCGTAGATTTTGGAATCCAACACAGATAAAACTAAATTTATAAAGGTATACACACAAATCCTTTTTTTAAGCATGATTATTTTTGACAGTGATTTTATTCCATACCATTTCGCTTTTCCACCATTTAAAACTACAAAAACCTGTAAAAACTACAGCACTCACGATGATGTGCAACTAACCTTGCGGCTCTCAGTGTTGTAAAAAGTGACGTCACATGCTTTCCTTGGTGCAGTTGTACGACTTGCAAAAAGTATGAATAGAACGATTTATAAATAACTTTAATGTCTTTCTCTGAGATAGGAATATTTTCAGTTCTAAATCAACTTTAAGCGTGATTCCTTTGAGTGATTCTGAGATGCTTAGTAAATATTGGCCCAGATAAGGGATTAAATGTACGGCTTTAGAAAAGCAATCCACTACTGTTAGGACACATGTATGACCCTCTGAATTGGGGAGTCCTGTGATGAAATTGAGGGCAATTTGTTGGGCTGGGCTAGGCCTAGTGTGCGTGCTGTACAAGGGTGCCAGGCCAGCTTTGAGGCATTCCCCTCATACCAGAATATAAGGTCGTCCTGCCTCTAGGACAATAAGGCTACCCGGTTGTGTCGCCCGTGGTCTTGAGGGCATACTTTACCCATGAGTCAGCATCCACCAGCTCTGAATGAAAACTAGAAAGGAAACCATCCTGCAGTGGAACTTGCATTTCTCAGCGTTGACGAAGCGCTGGTTTTCTAGGAGCCTCTGGAGTACCTGTAATACATGCACTTTATGCTTCTCTACTGAATGTGAGAAAATCAGGATGTCATCCATATAGATGAAGACAAAAATATTGATGAGGTCCTTGAGCTAAGTCACTAACCAGGCCTTGGGACACTGCTGGTGCATTGGCCAGCCTGAATGGCATGACCAGATACTCGTCACCGGATAGAGTGTTGAAATCGAAAGTCCGTGAAACAGGCAAGGTCATACATAAAAATTAGACCAAGAGAATGCAAGATTTCAAATGGCAAAGACAAGAGACAAATCCAAGGATCAATCAAAGTCGATACTGAATGGCATGAATGAGATACTGCAGTGCTGACTACATTTCTCTAATTTTAAAACTGAAATGTTAATTTAAGTGATGAGGTCGGGGTAGCTCAGTAGTTAAGGCATTGGTCTACGGTTCAGAAAGTCCCAGGTTCAGACCAACAATCAACAGGGCCCTTGAACAACGCCATTAACCCTCAACTGTTTAGAGGCAAGGCAAGTATATTTCTATAGCACATTTCATACACGATGGTAATTCAAAGAGCTTTACATAAAAGAGAAGAAAATAATCATAAAATGAAATAGAAAATAATGGCAATAATACTTTTATAACGATTTAAAATTTGATTAAAAATAAAAACAGTTTGTAATGATGTAATTCGCTTTGGATAAGGGCGTTTGCCAAATGCCGTAAATGTTATTAGCTAACTAGCTAACTTATTAACTAGTACAGGTGTGCAGTAGAGAATAGTTTAGCATGGCAAGAGACACCCCAACGTGGAGTTTGGACCTGAAAGTGCTAGTTTCATCTGGCTGATTCATGACCGTATTAGGAACACATACCTTCCAAAATGTTAAACGTTTGTCTCATCAGTGCAAAAAAGTCTTGTGGGCAATTAAGGCAGTTTTTGGCCAGCGTAAAATTTTGTGTTCTTTTTGTGTTCTTTATGTCCCCCACCCACCCTAAATTGTCTACAAGACAATTTATACCCTGTTATTTTTTTTATTATTTTGTTTCCAAAGATTGGCGTCTCCTTCAATAAATGAATAAATTTCTCCTTACAAAAAAGCATCCCCAATTCAGCAATGTTTTAATTTGTTAAACAAAAAACGTTTTTTTTTTTTAGTCTTAGATTTTCTTGCCACATCTGGCATACAAGTACCTGTGTGTGTATGACAGATATAGAAAAATAGAAATGATAATATGTAAAAAATTAATGCATTAATATGAACCTTGCAGCTGGATTGTCCTTATTGTCTGAGCTACTGCTATAGAAAATTAATCACCACCTTCTGACCAGTCAGATTTTAGCATTAAACCATGCATGGGCATACTGTTTCATCACTAGTCTATCAATTGAAACTTATTCCAATCTTTCTATTTGTTTTTTCTTTCTCTTTCTTGCACAGGGATCTTTTTCATTCCATACATTTTGTTTATATTCCTCGGTGGAATTCCTGTCTTTTTCCTGGAAATTGCTCTGGGCCAGTTCATGAAGGCTGGAAGCATCGGTGCGTGGAACATCGCTCCACTCTTTAAAGGTATAAATGCAGAACTATTTCATTTCCTGAAAGATCTTACTAAAAATTTAGACAATCTAAAAAAGGTTAAGACAGATAACAATACAGTATAGAGTGGTTTTAATAGTCTGCTACATTTAGTGAGTGATACAATAAATGAGCAATAATTTAAAACGTCTCGGGTTACTTAGCTGTAACCCTGTTCCCTGATAAAGCGGGAACGAGATGCTGCGTGAAAACGCTATGGGAACATGTCGTTGTTCTCCGGTTGCGAAGCCTGTGTATGTCAAAACCGCCAAATACTTTGGCTTATAACTTCTGCTAGGCATGATGTCACCGAATAAGGTGCACCTGTAGGTTATAAATAGGAGTGAACCAGAAACATCCTCAGGTCAATTTTGTCTGAAGGACGTCCAGGCACGCCAGCAGTGCGGCATTAAAACGCAGCATCTCGTTCCCGCTTTATCAGGGAACAGGGTTACAGCCAAGTAACCGAAGACGTTCCCTTTCAAAAGCTACACTCGATGATGCGTGAAAACGCTATGGGAACGAGAATACCAAGGCCGCCGCACTGCAAGTGTCTGGACCCCTAGGTTGTGTAGCGTGTGAATAGCCAAGGAGGTCTCAGACCTAGCTCTGGAATGCTGACTCAAGGATCCATGAGCCTGGAGTAGCATTGACATCCAGACTATAAAATCTAACAAACGGGTGTGGAGAGGACCAGCCTGCTGCATCACACACCTGCTGCCTCTTGCTAGAGCAATTGATGAGGCAATCCCCCTAGATGAATGAGCCCTGATTCCCAGAGGCGAAGTGTGACCACGTACCTCATAGGCTAGGGCAATAGCATCTCTCACCCAGTGTGACAGTCTGGGTGAGTCACCCCCCCGCCGGTTGCTACCCCCATGGCAAATAAAGAGCTGCTCTGACTTACGCCACTGGCTAATGCGGTGGATGTAAATACGAAGAGCACATACTGGGCACAGTAAGTGAAGTCTTTCCTGCTATGGAGCTGTGAAAGGCGGAGGACAGAAGGCTTCGAGAACAACTGGGTGCATGGTCGAGAATGGAACCTTGGGAAGATAGTTCGGGTGAGGATGCAGAATAGCTTTGACTAGCCCAGGGGCAAAGTCTAGGCAGGATGGGGAGACTGACAGAGGCTGCAGATCCCCAATCCTCTTGAAAGAAGTAATAGCCATAAGAAAAACCATCTTAAGAGACAGAAGCCTGACAGGCGCTGACTCTAGTGGTTCGAAAGGGGTGTCAGCCATGCCTTCGAGTACAATAGCTAAGTCCCACGAAGGGACCGTCGCTCTAGTGGGCGGCCTCAACCGTTTAGCTCCACGAATAAAACGGGCAACAAAATGGTGCTTTTCCACAGAAAGCCCATCGGTCAGAGCATGCCGAAATAGCGGCTATGTATGTTCTGAGAGTACTAGGGCATAAGCCCGAGGACAACTTTTCTTGCAGAAACTCCAGCACTGAAACAATCTGGCAGTGAACTGGGTCTACATGTCTTACCATGCACCAACTTTCAAATACACTCCATTTGAGGGCATAAGTTCTTCTAGTGAAGGGAGCCTTGGCACTTAAAATGGTTTCAATTATGCTGCCTGGAAGACCAGCATGTCTTAGTTGGTCCTGTTCAGGGGCCAAACGTGAAGGTTCCAGTGCTTGAGCCGGGGATGAAATATTGTCCCCTGCGCCCGAGCCAGAAGATCCCTCCTCACTGGAATCACCCAGGGTGAGCCGTCGAGGAGATATATTAGATCCGAGAACCACACTCTGGTTGGCCACTGGGGCACTATCGATAAGAGGTGGAAAACCCTGTTGACGAACCCTCGCCAGGAATCCTGGGAGCAGAACTATCAGAGGAAACGCATAAAGGCGTAATCTGGGCTATGTGTGGGCCATGGCGTCCAGACCCAGGGGAGCTGGAGTAGTCAGAGTAGTAAAGGGGACATTGTGCTGTCTCTTGCGAGGCGAAGAGGTCCACCTCTGCTATATAAAATCTTTCCCAGATTTGACTGACAACTTCGGGGTGAAGTTTCCAGTCCCCATGTGTCACAGCTTGTCTGGATAGCAAGTCTGCTCCTACATTCATGTGCCCCGGGATGTAAATCGCTCTGAGGGACAGGAACTTCTCCTGTGCCCAAAGCAGAACCTGGTGCGCTAGTTTGTTCAAGCAGTGCGAGCACAGTCCACCCTTGTGATTTATGTACGAGATTACCACAGTGTTGTCCATCCGCACTAGGACATGGTAGCCTCTCAACTGCTGGAGGAAGTGTTTCAGGGCCAGAAACAGAGCCATCATTTCGAGGCAATTGGTGTGCCACGCGAGAAGATGACCGCTCCAGCTCCCTTGTGCTGGACGGCCATCCAAGACCGCACACCAGCCCATGAGGGAAGCGTCTGTCGTTAGCATCTTGCGACGACACGACAGACCTAAAGTGGGACCCAAAGTCAGAAACCGGGGTCTGAACCACATAGAAAGGGTACGAAGCCCCGGCGCGTAACCCTTATTAGCCTGAAAACGCCCTCATGTGCAGAAAGCCCAAAGGTATCACCGTGGATGCAGCTGCCATGAGACCTAAAGATCTTTGAAAGTGATGGAGTCACTTTCTGGCCTAGCTTGATTTCCTTCAGGGTGTTGGAGGATGGGTTCGACACAAGTGGGAAATAGCTGTGCCCGCCTTGTGATCGAATCCCATGTGACACCCAAATATGTTGTCCTCTTAACAGGAAAGGGAACGCCTTGGCGCTGAGTCTCAAACCTAAAGAATGGAGATGAGCTAGGATGACATCCCGATGTCGAAGCGCTAGCTATTAAGACTGAGCTAGGATCAGCCAGTCGTCTATACAATTCAGAATACGGATGCCCTGGAATCATAGAGCCAGAGCTGCATCCGTGCATTTTATATGTGCGGGGTAACAGGGCTGGGCCAGATAGAAGGACCTGATATTGGTAAGCTTCGCCCCCAAAAGCAATCCTCAGGAACCTCCCGTGTTGTGGCAATATTTCTATATGAAAATATGCGTCATTCAGGTTGACCGTCACAAACCAAACCTCTGGTTGAATTTGAGAAACAATACTTTTGGCTGGCAATAAATTGGACGCAACGCCCCCATCTCTCGTCTGGAAGGGGAACATGATCTATGGACCCTTTTCCCAGCAAAGTCTGTAATTGCCAAGTCAGCAGATGCGCTCGTTCCGGTTTCATGGAAGTGAAGACCACGCCATTGAAAACACGGAAAACGATGTGCAACGGGGGAGGGGGGAGTGTGTTAGGTGTCCGGCATCCTGAAACAAGGCAGGAAGGAACCGAGCACCTAACATTTCGCTGGAGACCGCTGCTTCCCGAAACACCAGTGGTGGCGGAGATTAGACAACGGCCCCCATAGGGTGCCAGGGAGGAGTCTTTATCCCTTATTGGAATTTTTACATGTCCCTCCCCAGGGGGAGACACCCCTGTGGTCCTGGGCAGGTCAACCTCAGGACTTCCTTTTTGGCGGAGATAATGCTCCTCAGGTTTGGTGCTTTTTTTTTTTTGCTTTGAGGTGGATTGCGAAGCGCGACGAGTCCCTCCCCTGTCTCTACGAGGGGGTAGCTGGCTTGGCACACTCTTCTTCTGCGCCTCACACCTTGTGGGGAACAGACCTGGGCACGGCAGGGGAGAAACCTCACAGAGGTCTGCTCGTAGAGCTTCGCCTCCCGAACCTAGCGGCGGTGGTTTTTACAGCGTCGCCAAAGAAGCTGGAAGGCGAGAGGGGGGGCATCAAGGAGGAAAACGCGATCCCTGACCTCGATGCCCATGAGGTTTAATTACAGATGTCTCTCCGTGGCGACTGCGGCAGTCATAGAACAGCCGATAGCACAGGTCGTCTGCTTAGTGGCACAGAGAAATAAATCTGTGGCTCGGCGCCAGCAATAGACCCTCCAGTGCTCAGAACACTTAGCAGGTGAGCTTGGTATGCCTGCAAAACTGCCATGGTGGGCAGGGCAGCACCAGCCTGACCCGCTGCCTGAAAAGCACGGCTTGGTGGGCAGTGTGAGCTTTTTCAGAGAGGATGAGCTCCCAGTAGAGAGATAGCTCGTAAGCATCTCTTCAATCTGGGGAATCATCATAAAACAGGGGTTGAATAAGGCTTATTCCATGAAAGAGTTAACTCGTCATGGAGTTCGCCAAAAAAGGGGAGGAACCCTCATTGAGGCCCCTCCCCTGGCCACCCGACAGAAACCTGTCGTCTAACTTGGGGATTTAAAAAAAATTCATTAAATTATTTAAAAAAAAATTTTTTTAAATTAATTTATTTATTTTTGCGGCGAGAGAGGAAATCTATTCGGCCCCTTCACAAAAAGCACCGGTACGCGCTTGAGAAGTGGACGCTAAAACTTCCTGATCCGGGGAGAGCACGAGAAAAAGGGGGAATTCCGGCTCATGCGTGTCTGCCCGCTCGGCACGCTATCTCCATGAAAGCACATGAGGAAGTCTCTTTCGTCTGCTCACAAGAAGCGCCGAAGCGCGCTTGTGAAGTGGACGCTAAAAACTTCCTGATCCGGGGAGAGCACGAGAGAAAGGGGGAAATACCGTCTCATACGCACGCGAGCCCCAGGAATGCGCCGCGGCTCGCGGTTTCTCTTTAAAGAAAGCGATCCGCGCGCGAAGTGCCTTAATAGGGAGGTCACAATGCTTGCACTTTCCTTAAAACCCAAGCACTCAAGAAAACGTCGTGGAGATCGCCCTCCGAAAGAAATGACACGGAGGCAATCATCTCTATCGGTAAGTAAAGTTTTTCTTTCCTTCCGTGAATCTGTTGCACACACACACACGCAAACACAAAGCGGGCCTGAAGACAAAAAGATCTGAGGATGTTTCCGGTTCACTCCTATTTATAACCTGCAGGTGCACCTTATTCGGTGACGTCATGCCTGGCAGAGGTTATAAGCCGAAGTATTCGGTGGTTTTGACATACACAGGCTTCACAACCGGAGAACAACGAGATGTTCCCATAGCATTTTCACACAGCATCAAGTGTAGCTTTTGAAAGGGAACTACCAGGGTTTAAATTTAAAGGTGTTTTAAGTATAAAAAAATTCTGTTGCTTTCATTTTACTCCTTAAATAATTCATAGGAGTTAATAAATAATAAACTGAGTAAATTAATAATAAACTTGCACTTGCACAAAAACAACACGATTTAAAGATGTTTGGCGTTTGAGTCCGATTCCTACGAGAGATTCTGAGCCTTAGATAATACAGGCCCTGAGCTCAGTTTCTCTTGGATTTACTTATAGTTTTATCTTTTTATGTCTGTCACTTCTTCCTTGATTATTAGGGTCCAAAACAGCTCTGTGACAGTAATGACATGCTTTTAGATTTGAAAAATGTATCACATCACCTTAATTATTTATTAAACACATGCCATGGCTCTCATCAGCTCTTAAGATGATATTACAGTACAACAAAAACACAGGCCATGCCTCCTTCTTTATTTATAAAAACACAGGCCCCGCCACCTTAATTAGAACCAAGACAGATGCCATGTAGTGTGTTTTTACTGTATCATCCAGTCATACTATTAACTTCATCAAACACAGAAATGAGTGTCAATTTTGCTGTGACTGCTGTTTTCAATCAGGCCATATTGTAAATGTTGAGAAACAAGCAGTCTGTGTCAGTACCTGATAGTGAAACATTTTTATACTGTGTGTCTCAGGACTCGGGTATGCTTCCATGGTTATAGTGTTCTTCTGCAACACATACTACATCATGGTCCTGGCTTGGGCTTTCTATTACCTCATCAAATCCTTGACAGCCACACTACCCTGGTCCACCTGCACAAACTACTGGAACACGGAGAACTGCATCAAGACCTTCCGCCATGACGCTTGCAAAAATAGCACCCTCAGCACCAACTACACCTTCATGAACAAGACCTGCGAGCAGTTAGAGAATGCCACATCTCCTATCATTGAGTTCTGGGAGTAAGTTCATTATTCAGTTTGTATTTTATATCAGGGTTTGCACCAAAGGAGACAGCTTTATGGAAATGTTCTGTGAGTGCTACTCAAATCATGTTTCACAGTACATGTAAAAGAGTTCTCAGGTGTTTTGCTTTGTCCCTCTTTCTTTATATGGAACCTGGTTTCCCTGTTAGGCAAGGTTATAAGTTTGTCCCCTTTAGGGTGCTACATTTTAGAGAAACAATAAGAGATTAAATATAGAACACTTTATAGTTGCTTGGTTTGTCCTTCTGAGAAAATTTATCTAAGTACTGCAAAAGTTTCAATAAGTTCTATCCAGCCAGTTTTGCATGATAAAATTATGTTGTAATAGATATTTTTTAGCAATTATAGACATTTTAGCGCATACTGTAAGACTGGGCTCTTAGTTCAGGTATTTTAGCCCTCACCTCGGACTGCTGCGGTTATGTTTGCTTTAACGACCCATGTTTTATCTCATAGTGGTGCTTTACATTACTGCTTTTTATTAATGCAAATCTAATTATACATAGAACATATGAGACAAACTGGTTTTATACTTCCTGCAGGGAGAAACAGACATACATTGATCTGTCAATTCATCTTTGAAGGTTCAGTTTTCATAGTCTTTCATTTTTGAGTATGCCATGCTGTGTTGCTGTCATGTTTTACGGGTGCGAGGCATAACTGCAGAGGTCCAGGTTTTAAAGGAAACGATGTTTATTTATTTTAACAAAACTAAAACACGTATAGAGGAAACGGGAAACACAAACTAAACATACAGACATTTCACGGGTAGAAATCAAGAGATGCAAGACACATAACTCAACAAAACCAAACTATTTATAACAAAACTAATAACCAACTCGGTTCAGGTGAGCGCCCACGTCACCTGACCGAGATGCAAACTGTGAAATGAAGTGACAAAACGAAACTTAAGAAAACTACAAACGAAAAGGTCCTTGGGCGCTTTGGCGCCCTCTAGGGGTTATCCCTGACAGTTGCACTTTCATTTATGTTTCTTGAGGATTTGGACGGCTGATGCCTTACCATCATTTTTGTGTCTTCCGCATACTCTGTCTATACACAGGAAACCATCGCATTGATTGGCTCTGTTGAGTGATGCGTGCAGACACGCACATCTCAAGAGAATAAATGTTCAATTGGAAAACCGTGTCAGATGCTGTGACATAATCTGGCACCTAACTTCTTATAACTTCACTTCTACTCGACATTCTGATTTCATTAAATGCAGTAAGTTTAATAAAATTTTGTCCAATCAGTTTTGTGTGATGCTATGACAAAATCTGGCTGGATGACATACATACAAGCAGAATATTTTAAAACTGTGTTCAGGTCCTCAAATTTATGAAACATAAAGATGTCTGATCAATGTACAGAAAAAACCTTTCTTATATTTATTTATGTAGATAGACAATAAATTGGGGTATCTTTAAGTTATTTTAAATATGGAACATTATATATTTTTTACATAAATATTGCAACTAAATCTTAAAAGAACATTTCTAAATAGCTGCATTGTGACATTCTCAGTTTACTATGCTATACAAATAAAATCATGTACAAACATAAATCTCCATAATGAATTCAAGCCACCCTGTAAGATAAACTTAGAAAAGGTGCAAGAGGCTTGATGAAGCATGTGTTAGTTCTCATAGTCAGAAAAAAAGAGTTCCTTGTGGAGGAACGATGAAGTGTACACAGTTTCTAATATTCAGATCTTCTACTTCTAATATCTTATTTAGAAAGGTGTACACAGTAACTTTGAAGTGCTCCAATTATTTACTCGCTTGCTCATCATCTATACCGCTTTATCCAGTATACAGGGTCTCAGGGGGCCTGGAGCCTGTATCCGGAGATGGGATAACAAAGCGGGATAAGCTCTGAACGGTGTGCCAATCCATCACAGGGCATACACACTCACACACTCATTCACACACCATGGGCAATTTGGGAATGCCAATTAGCCTAACCTGCATATTTTTGGATTGTGGGAGGAAACCAGAGCACCCAGAGGAAATCCACCAAGCATGGGGAGAACATGCAAACATGCACACAGACTTGAGGCAGGAATTGAACCTGAACCCTGGAGTTACCTTTAATTTCAAGTGAAACATACAGTACATATAAAAGATATTAAAGTCCTTTTAAGTTCCCTGTTAAGTCACAAGGAAGAACTTGGATACATCTGTTTAAAATGCATGTTTTGGAGCTGATTGATATAATACTTTCCCAGACACAGGATTGGACAAGGCTTAACTTTTTAGTTAGAATGTTTGAGTATGAATTGCTTCAGGCACTGTTGTCTGTTGTAAGAAGGTCTGTGGCAATAACTGAGCGACCACATATGCAAAGACGCGGTGCAGACTAACGCACTTCAACCTCCAGGAGGACCGGCAGCCCTGAAGACAATATTAGGATGGACATTACAGGGTCCCACTGGACTTGTGGAGCAGTCGATTCGACCACAACAGTGTTTACTGACCTCAGTCATTCCCCAAGTAGCAGAGCTCTTCAAGAATGTTGAGAAACTGTGGCAAATGGATGTACAGTAGGAGCCATGTCAAACAGCTGCCTGGACCATGGCGGGTCCCATCACGAATCATGTCAAGAATGTGATCCCCCGCTTTTACACAGTTAACGATGCCCCGCCCCATAAACGCCCCCATGCGCTTTCCAATAAGATGGTTGCAATGCTGTATAATGGCGCCAGGTGGAGCATTGACTACTTCAATTAACTGCAGTGTCCATATACAGGCATTGTCAACATAATTTCATAAATAGACAATATGGCAAAAAATAAATAAATAAAACCAATTAATGAAACAGATTTTTTAAATCACTCAATACATACCCATGATGCTTATGCTATTTAAAATTAATGAATAAATAAAACTACTTATTGCAATATTTTCAAAGACATCCTTAATAATCCTTAAAGATACGGTAACATCTGTAATTTATCTATACCGATAGCTGTAGATACGGAATACAAATGCCGGCTATGTATTTTACATTACGGTGTATTTTATCTAGTTCCATTTAATACACTGATACTGATAATATTTTGCTGCAAAGTAAAGCTGAAAATGTAACTTCTGTTTGGGTTTGTTTTCGCTGATGTTTTTTTTTTCGCTGATAGTCAAAAATTGGCATAACAAATTGATCAATGGTGCATAATATCTGTAACAAATATCTGCCTATATGGACGTTACGTGGCGCGGTATGGAGTGCCGCACCACGAGATGTTTTTAATGATAAGAGCCCTGACGCAGGGCTTTAGAGGGGGTCAACGGAATAAGAGTGTGTGAGAGTGCTTACGATACTATCAGGACCCTTTACAGTATATATACACACTGCCAGGTGCGGCTCGTTCAGACTGATTGCCTGACGGCGGCGTTGCCTGGCAACCGCGTGTATAAATGTTTATGCGCGGATCTGCCTCTCGCGCAACCCGCATTGTTACAACGGATCAGTATTTCTTTAATCATTTAACCCTGCATAAAGTCCCCCCATCAAAGATCTGATGGGGCATTATTCACTTATCACAACTGTTAATAGATGCAGCAGCAGAGACAGATTAAATCCCCATAAACATTCACACTTGAACACAATACTAAAACAACTAAAAAGGTTTAGCGCCTGTTATCGCAGGACAGGGATCACCTAAAGTATACTACTGTGTTTTTCACTGCTTATATTTTTTGCCCTAGTTTCATTTGGTTTTACGCGATTTCATGTGCTATTTGTGTATGCGTGTGTGTGTGTGTGTGTGTGTGTGTGTGTGTGTGTGTGTGTGTGTGTGAGTGAGAGAGAGCGCGCGAGAGAGAGCTTATATTGTGATTTATCCAAGGTTACTAAAGCCTGGCTTACTACTGCTAATAAAAATATTTCAATGTAACCCATGAGTCTTAATCACAAAATCAGCCAACGCTGTAAACAGATGACACAACAAATTATATACTCTTATATACTCTAAAATCACATTTTATTTGAACATTTTAAAAATATATACAAAAAAAAACATAAATATAAAAACAATCACCAATTATTGTTAAAGCCAGTCTGTGGCTGTACAGGGTCAAGTTCACATGGGCTTCTCAGTCTTTCATTAATTTTACTTTTGACTCAAAACCAATATGGCTTATTTAAGATGCACTGTTTTATTGGACATGGCTGTTTTGTAATGTTCAGCAAAATAAACACTGTCTACGGCAAATTTACTGTGGTTGTCTCAAAGTCATGATGTAATAGAGACAAGTCTCTTTAGATCCTTCTCCACTAATGTTATCATGGTGTAACTTATTAACGTATTGATGTATTTCACTTGAGGAGAAAATAGACCATGAATCTGTTTAGTATTTTTTTTAACAGCTGTGTTTATAGGTTTAATCAGCTAAGACAACTTTGATGTATTAATGGTTAAAGTGCCACAGGTGTGTGCTCCTGCATTCGTCAGGTTTGCCTGAGCTGGCTTTAACACAAACACAATTGCGCGCCGGTAGGTCGAAAGAACCCAACTTAGTACCATCTAACAGTCAGTAATGGGGGGAGTCAGTACATTCCCCATTGAGATTTCCCACCTTACCTTTCTCACATTCCATTCCTCCTAAGTTTGTCTTCGTTCTTTTAATGAAGTTCTTAAAACCCATAGCATTATTTAAACTGAGAAAAAAATAAATATGGCTCAATTAAGCACAAAAAAGCACAGACGCAAATGATCAAGTGTTTAATTTTTATACGGCACTTGGTTATACACAGTACTGTAATGCATGAAACACTTACTTTCTGGTTTATTTTGTTTTAATTATTGCTTATTACCTTATGCAGCAAAATAAACAATGTTACCATTGTGTAAATTATTTTGTCAAGACCATGCGCTTGTGTTTAGGACTGCTTCTGAACAGCTGTGTTCATAGGTTTAATCAACGATTTACAAGACAACAGTTAAAGTGCTACATGGAAGCATTTGTGGATGGAGAGGTGTGTCTGTGTGCGCTCCTGCATTTCTCAGTTGGCTTTAACACAAACACATTTGCGCACAGACAGATCTAAATTTATCCAAATCCAGACAACACTCAGTCAGATTCTGAAGACATTTTCAGAAAGCACAAACACTCTTCTTATAAGTTTTTCGAGTAATGCAGCTTTTGTAATAGTGACATTAATAGTATTTCCGAAGTTTTAATGTCTTTTTGAGGGAAAGAGGAGTGACATTGTGAGTTTGTGAAACTGACAGTAAGCTGTAATGTTAACTCTAGACTTGGTAAACAGACCATTAAGTTCTCCAAAGTCACATCTGACTGCTGCTGGTGCTGCCAGTGATATTCAAAAAGGCCGATAAAAACCTAAACTGGGAAATAAACTGTAAACTACCCCAAACAAATTTGATAAAGTCATCACTTACCCCAAATAGGGTCCATTAAGCTGCCATCTTCATCTCTGTAATGCAATTTGATAGCGTCAATTCGGCGGGGTTGGGGTGGGTTGTTAAAATCACGTGACTGCAGCTCAGCGCAGATAAATTGCAGGCTTGTGTTAACGTGTTCTTGAGAACAAAGCGCCATCTAGTGGTGGCACCAGGTAAATGTATAAATAGGGCTTGAATGGACGTGTTTCCTGTGAAATCTTGACCCGCCTTTCTGGCAGGAGGGGGAGGGATGATCACACCGTCCAAAGGGCAGCCGCACAGCAACAGCACGCCATCCGCACGGCCTCGGCTCTTTGAGGTGGCTCCTACTGTACATGAGAAAGAGGTCATCAGATCACGACAAGACCAAGAGGCCATTAACATGCTGGAATCAAATCACTATCCAAGTTGAAGTGGATGGAGTCTTATGTTATGCCACCCTGCTGCTTAGGCACAAAGATATACCACCTTTTCCATCCACAAAGGAAATGGTAATGCTCAGCCTCTGGAATACTGAATGGTGCCTCGCTAAAGATCCAGAATGAGCCATAGGCAGGTTTTACCCTTTGGTACGACATGTAGTCCGTGCTGTGCCACTTACGCCCTGCAGCACTATGTCATTAGTCAGAGCCAGCCAGAGGACAATGTGAGGTTTTCATTGAGAGATGCTTCTACGTCGATAATTGCCTGCAAAGCCTCTCCTCACCTTACCAAGCCAGAACCCTAATCGATAAGCTAAGGGAGACTCTAGCCTCTGGTGGAAGCCGAAGGTCATCAGTCATCTGACGCTTGATCAGACAATCTGGAACTCTGGCTCACTCATGATCGAATTGACAACCCTGAATCTGCTCTCGGTCTTAGATGGCACTTTTCAACAGATGCAATATAAGCATTGCGTGATTTATGACACGCCTACCATGCAGAACATCTACAAAGTATTAGCCAGCCAATACGACCTTTCCTTTCCTAGAGCATACAATCCTTCTGCTATCGAGGAGAGAAGTAATACACACGAGATACATGTATTCTGTGACGCTTTGGAACAATCCTATGGGGCTGTTGCTTACCTGAGAACAGTTGACACTCAGGATCAGCCGTACCTTTCCTTCATTGTAGCCCGTTCAAGAATTGCACCCAAATGACTGCACTCAATGCCCCGATTGGAGCTTTGCGCTGCCCTCACAGGAGCCCAACTGGAGCGAGAGCTTACCCTGCCAATCAGCTGAACTACCCTCTAGACAGATTCAACCACAGTCTTGTCCTGGTTACACTCCGAGTCCTGTTGATTCAAGGTTTTCATTGGCACTTGGGTGGCAGAAATTCAGGAGCTCATTGATCAACTTTCATGGCGATATTTTGACTCAGTAAAAAACACTGCAGACGACCTCACCAGAAGTAAGAAGCTGGAAGAACTGGCAGAGCACAACCAGTGGAGCCATGGGTCACCCTTTCTTCTTCAAAGCCCAGACAAATGGCTGACCCCACCAACAGTAGTTGACGAGTGTCACAGAACTAAGCAAGTCTATATTCTGCGGAGTCATCACGACTTGACAAGGATCCTTACCTACCAGATGTCCCTCAATACACCACTTGGAGGGATTTGTAGAGGAAACCGTACAGAAGCTTCAAGGGGCCGCTGGTAACAGCAGAGCTCTTAGCGCTGACGACTATTGTACAGCTGAGATTCTTATCCTGAGAAGGGCACAACAGGATATCTTCACAGATGAGTTCAGTCTACTGCAAAATGGGAAAACCAATCCCAGAGCTGTACAAGGCAGATGAACTCATTAAGGTTGGTGGCAGACTGCGCCGATCCGAAGACTTAGACCCAGCTGTTGTGCATCCCATCATCCTGGATCAGCGCCATCCCACCAAACTTTTGGTCCAAGACTATGATTCTCGACTCGGCCACCCGGGCCCCAAAAGAGTGTTTGCGGTGATCCGCCGCAAGTTTTGGATCTTACAAGGTCGAGAAGCAATTCAACGATATCAGCATACCTGTACAGATTGTCAATGATGGAAATCAAGCCATTAAGTTCAGAAGATGGCAGATTTGCCTATAGCATGCCTACGCCTTTATAAGCCAGCCTTTTATTTTTACAATGGGGATGGACTGTTTCAGGCCCTTTGTAATCAAGGTGGGCAGGCGCACAGAGAAAAGGTGGAGAATCATATTTAAATGCCTTACAACTAGATGTGTGCATTTAGAGATTCTCACCAGTATGAACGCCGACTCCTTAATGGCATTGAGAAGGTTCATCGCCAGAAGAGGAACGCCAGTTGAGTTGTTCTCTGACCAAGGAACAAACTTCCGGGGAGGAGAAAGAGATGCGAGAGGCTCTTGCAGAACTGTCCCCAGAACTCCAATTCCAGCTTGCCAAACATAAAACACGGTTCCATTTCAACCCACCTGGCGCACCCCACTTTGGCAAAATGTGGGAAAGAGAAATTTGCTCTGTGAAAACTGCACTTTACAGAGTAGTAAGAAGTCAAGCCATCACAGAGGACGTGCTCCATACCATTCTTCTGGAAGTAGAAGGCATGTTGACTGCTAAACCATTGGAATATGTATCCTCCAACCCTAAGTACCTTGATCCGGTGATTCCAAACATTCTATTGATGGGGCGGCAGGACGGGTCCCTACCCCAAGTAGTGTACCCTAAAATCCGAACTTCTGGGCAGACGCCAATGGAGACATTCCCAAATTCTGACTGACCGGTTCTGGTCTAGTTTTATTAAGAACTATCTCCCAGAAATATAACTCCAGGGCCCGTGATACTGATGGTTGACCCTCAACTGCCAAGAGCATGCTGGCCTATTGGACGTGTCACCAAAGTTTACCCCAGTGCTGATAGACAAATAAGGACATTGGAAGTAAAGATCAACAACAGAACCTACACTAGGTCTGTAGCCAGACTGACTGTTCTCTCAGAGGTCCCAAATGAAGATGAGAACTGTTCTCAGGTACAGAACTAAGCACTTATTCAGGAACAAATGTGCTCCACATATTTGGGGGCGGCTGTAAGAAAGTCTGTGCCGATGACTGAATGACCACATATGCGCACCCACGGTGCAGACTGACGCACTTCAACACAACCAGAGACCACACGATAAGCAATGAGCTGCGCTCTGCTATGCGCAGATCCCTGCAAGAAAGTTAAGCGAGTGCAGTACTTGGGACTGTGTATTTTGGCGTTTCAGGGATTTCATTTAGCAGATTGTGTGTGTCAATGCCATATAGTAAGTTTCTGTTCTTATTTCCTGTTTATTAATTAAGATTATCGCGTCAGTGTGCTATTGAGATTTATGATGCAATGCTAGGTTCATATAATTTCTCCTAGTTAACTGTTATACATGCAGTGTGTATTATGTTTGCCTGTTGAACAGAGATATTCTCGGCTATATTTTTTATTGTATGGTTGAATATTTTGAGTAGTTTAATCAATAATGTTTGTTACGGTCGGTGACGCACTTTGTATTTGGTCGCGTTTTCATACAGGTGCATTCACAGTAGTTATCATACCAGTAATTAATTGCATATATTACAGTTTAGTTTAGTTACTGTTTGGTCATTGAATGAATGTATATGGGCACTAATTTCATACTGCTGTTACTTATATTTGTTATTTGCTATTCTCAGAACCACACACTCATCTACAGTAAGTACATAACATACAACAAACTACAAGATTGTTTGCCCATGCCTACTTGAACTGTTTATTAAACACTCTTAATCACAAGTAGTCTGGTTCCAGTGTCCTCGCCGACGCCCAAGGGTAATAACCACACAAAATAAGACCCTGCTACTAAAATACAGTCCTTCTAAGTCTCACCAACAAAAATCTCTTCCATTTTGCAGGAATAAGGTGCTACAGCTCTCCGATGGCCTGGACAGTACAGGACTGATCAACTGGGAGGTGACTCTGTGTCTGATGGCAGTCTGGATGATGGTTTACTTCTGCATATGGAAGCGAGTAAAGTTAACAGGAAAGGTACAGACCTGTATAACGTCTGTTATAAATTCTTCTCTATCCTCTCAGGGAGAGTCAGCCCTTACCAAGGATTTACGAGTGATTTTTGTGCTTTGTGCTTTTAACTTAGACTGAGTGTGCACGCTTGGCTGCTGGTGTGCTGCTCTCTCTTAAGACACTGGCTTGTTATGAAGACCTCATCTGGGTCTTTGCCTTTGTCTTTAATCTTCAAACTTGCTGCCCACTTTGTCTTTGCTTTGTCTTTGACCCTGATACCTTTACCGGTGCTACCTAATAATCTCATGAAGTACGCAGGTATCAGGGCTCTTAAATAGACATGCTGCACGTATCTGGATGACCGTGCTTCTGCCTGTTCAAAAGTCCATGGGTAGCAATCTGCAAATCTGCCCGTTCTGAACAGTGCAGAGTATTTTTGCGCAATTCTGCCCCTCGTGAGACCCGCATTGCTAGAGGCTTAGAAAGGCAGCTGATCCCAGCTATAGTTATGATTCCAGGTAAAAGGCGAGCCATCACGTGGAGACAGTGACAAGCTGATTAAAAGCAGCTCCCTGGGCTTTTCAGGGTGATTGCGTGATCAGAAAGTCCTTAAAAGTCACCTGAAGATGTCATAATTGTGCACTGTGATTTATTAACTGTGACTGAGCTGGATAGATTAACACTTTAAAATAATCTAGTCACTAAAGTCGTCTATATATCTAGGTTCAACGTCATAAAGTTGGAAACATTACTTGTTGAATACATTGCTAGCATATTTTTTCTCAATAAGATGATGCTCTAGATATCTGAATTACTATGTGTAGAAGAATGCCAAATATTGATTTTGTTTTTTACAGGAAGGAAAAATTAATGATTAGAGTTTCAAAAACATTCTCAAATGTGTTCCATGTATTTGAATAAAAAGGGACTAATATTCAGCAGATACCCTGTTTATAATATTCATGATTGTCACTTGTGTCTGCTGCAGATTGTGTATTTCACTGCCATATTCCCCTACATCATCCTGTTCATTCTCCTGGTGAGAGGTGTGACCCTTCCTGGCGCCTATGATGGTATCGTATACTATCTCAAGCCTGAATGGTCAAAGATTCACGATGCACAGGTGAGCACTGAAGGTATGGGTCTGTAAAACAAACGTCCAAAATGTTACTAATTTATATAATCTAATTTATACAGGTGTTTAGTTACCCCAAATGTAGTTACTGGTAACCTTACAAAAAAGTTTGAAATGTTCACCTTCACTGAAAAAGCTATCCACTTAGAAACCTTGACAAAATTACTGACATTTTCTTTAATAATTCATAAATGTTCGTAAAGTTCCCAGCTCAACCTAGCCAGCTAGATAGCATGAGATAACCTGGCAGGACTGCTAAAAGGATCGTTAGATGCTCATAACCCTCATTGGTAATGAGAACCACAAAGACAACAGTACTAATCTGGACTGGTAAAAGGATCCTTAGGTGTTTCTAGGTATCTGTAATCTTCACTACTAATTCTAGTTAGATAAAACAAGCTAACATGACAGGATCACATACATAATGAGGATGTTAATTGTCTTGACTTTTAATGCTAGCCAACTAAATACCATGTTCTTAATCCTGACCGAATTACCCTGCTGAAAAATCCACCTTAGATCCATATAAATCATGCTGGTCTATGCTGGTTAATACTGGTTAGTGCTGGTCTGATGCTGGTTTAGCTGGTGAATAACTGATGGAAGACCAGCATATCTACAGTACGCTGATGAAACCTTACCACCAGCATTGTTCTTGCTAGTTAGTGCTGGTCTGGTGCTGGTTTAGCTGGTGAACCAGCATAACTGATGGAAGACCAGCATGCCTGCTGAAAAATCCAGCATAGGCCAGCATGTTTTATATGCTAGGAGACCAGCAAGGTTTTGGTAGTTAAAATTGGTTACCATTTTAGCTCATTATCTTGTTTTTTAATAGCTGGTACTGAAAATAATGTGTGATGTAAATACATGGACCGTGTAGTGTTTATCTTTAAATGGATTTACATACAATGGACAAAAATAATCAATTTACCAAAAACGTATAAATACATTATTTTAAATGTATTAAATACCTGTGGGTTGTCTAAAAACACAACACAAACCTTTTATATGAATGCACTTTTATATATATATATATAAAAAAAAAAAAAAAGCATGGTACATACCATGTCACCAAACAACACAGTGACTACCTGGAGCCCTATATATAGGCCCACTGGCTGATTACAAGATTGTAGACACCTGTGATGCTAATTAGTGGACACACCTTGAATTAACATGTCCCTTTGGTCATTATTTTCAGTATTTTCTAGGGGTACCATCATTTTAGTCCAGGCCTGTTCCATGAGTTTATTTTTTTAAATAATTCTGTTGAAGCATGGTTGAAAAGCAATGTCTGACTTTCATTGGTTAACATTTATAGAATTTTTTTAAATTATTACTTTTGTCAGATTAAAGTTATTTATGTGACCATTGTGAGTTTTTCTTTCATTGACCGAAGGGTACCAACAATTTTGTCCACGTGTGCACACATCCATATCTTTCTGCCACACTTCATTCACTGATAATGACCTGAGACAGGACATGCCCACACTCTATTCACAGGGAAACAGTCAGGGTAATCTACATACAAGGACACGCCCCCAAACACACACACACACACACACACACACACACACACACACACACAGTAGATCCGATAATTTTCCTGCGCGTGTGGAAGATGTTAGGCGCTATACAGGATTCTGAAGCTCTACAGAATTTTCTGGACAGTGGGAGGAGTTTAGTACGGTGGCCGTGAAGTGCAAAACAAATTAACAAAACCGAAAACAAAATAACAAATTCAAAACCAAATTAACAAAACCCAAAACAAAATAACAAATTCAAAACCAAGTTAACGAATCCGAAAACAAAATAACAAAACCCGAAACTAATTTGTTATTTTGTTTTGGGTTTTGTTATTTTGCTTTCGGATTCGTTAATTTGGTTTTGAATTTGTTATTTTGTTTTGGGTTTTGTTAATTTGAATTACATTTCTCGGCCAGTCAGATACAAACCGGCAAAGGTAGGTATAGTTTGCAAATTAAATTCTTACCGCTGATTGGACGAGACACCTGTCATTCAAGATAAACAGGAAGTAGGAAATTGTGTCTCTAACTTTGTTTCTTGTGTGTTCTGCTTCACTTTTAAACCATTTTTTCGGTCTGCAAACCTAAGAAAATAATGAAAACTTTCATTAGAAAGCAAGGAAATATAATTTATTCAACGTTACTTTGAGAACGGACATTCGTATGCCGTGATTAGTTTGCGAACTGCTGTGTCTCGGAATGTATGTGGAATCTGTATTGCATCTCTTTTTTGAATGTATACATGTAAACCTTTTTTGGATTGATGTTGAATCTTTATTTACTATACTGAGTGGATCAAAAATTAACATAAGTAAAAGAGATGTTATATTTTATTATGATAAAAAAGATATCAAGAAGAGTCACATTTTGATGTTAAATATTTTAATATTACTAGGTAAATTCTATATACACAAATGTAAGTGGTCATTAAGAATGCCTAATATCTCCCATTACAAGGTGGATTTGAAAATCTATTTTGAAACATTACAAGGACTTTTAAGCCAGAAAGCAACCAGAACGATGAATACATTTAAATAACTAAATTCCTCCTTTCTATCATAATTGTAAGTATACCCCTCTTGTTGTTGTTGTTTTGTTGTTGTCTTGTTGTTATTGTTAAAAAAATGAATAATAAAAATGGTTACTATTAAAAAAAGAAAGGAACTGCTGTGTCTCTCTTAAAAGCGAAAGATTTTTTCCACAAGAACAGTAAAAATTTGGCAGAACGCCATATTTGAAACCACAATAAGGACAGTACATGTTTGCACATTCATACACACATGAATGTACCGTCGCTACAGTACTTCCTGTATATCTTGAGTGACAGATGTCTCGTCCAATCAGCGGTAAGAATTTCATTCGCAAACTATACCTACCTTTTCCGATTCGTTTTTGAACGGCCGAGCGGTGCAAACCAAATTAACAAAACCGAAAACTAAATAGCAAATTCAAAACCAAATTAACAAAACCGAAAACTAAACAGCAAATTCAAAACCAAATTAACAAAACCGAAAAACTAAATAACAAATTCAAAATCAAAATATCAAATCCAATTCAAAATCAAAATATCAAATCCAAAAACAAAATAACAAACTAAAAATTAAAATAGCAAAACCGAAAACAAATTAATAAAAATTAGTTTTGGGTTTTTTTATTTTGTTTTGGGTTTTGTTATTTTGTTTTGGGTTTTGTTATTTTGTTTTTGAATTTGTTATTTTGATTTGGGTTTTGTTATTTTGTTTTGGGTTTTGTTATTTTGTTTTGGGTTTTGTTATTTTGTTTTTGAATTTGTTATTTTGATTTGGGTTTTGTTATTTTGTTTTTGAATGTTTTATTTAGCTTTGGGTTTTGTTATTTTGGTTTTGTTATTGTGGTTTTTAATTTGTTATTTTGTTTTCGTATTGTTAACTTGTTTTGCACTTCTCGGCCACCGTAGTTTAGATTTACCTCAGAACAACACTGAGACTTAAACAGAGAACAAAGGAGGAGAATACAGCAAGCTGTTACCATGGGTAAGTTTTTAAATCTTATATAATCCTTATTCTGATAATATAAAACTAATATTCATTTATTTTTCCTCATTTTCTCACAAGCTGTTGCCAGTTTATGTGAAACGTTGTCATTTAATGTTACTTACATGGTTTGGTTAGCATGTAGATAACACTGCTAAATCATGCTAACATACTGCCTTATGTAGCTTAGCACAATGTAGACTGTTTACTGTTGCTCTTCCCACTACCTCAATTCATGCTTCATCAAAAAATTACTGTTATGTTACATTCTTGTGTCTGTCATGTACCTCTTTGTTTGCACATTTGCACGGGCACTTTGTCTATTGTGTATTTTTTGTATAGAAATTTGATAGTTCTTTTAGGTTAACTTAAAAATGTAAAAATGTGTGTTGTAAATTTATGTTGTTGCATGTATGTACCACCTTGGTCCTGGAGGAACGTTGTTTCGTTTCACTGTGTACTAACTGTATATGGTTGGAATGACAATAAAAGCCTACTTGACTTGACAAACAGGTTAGCTCACAAGTGGCTAAGCTAATGCCTTACAGTATGTACTGTAGATTACAGATGGTTGTCAGAATCAGCTGTGGTGTAAATGTTTATAATATATTCACCCCGTTTTGGATAGCTTCATGTTATGGTAGCTATTTGGTTCACTTTTTGGTTAGCTTATGACACTGCTATCTATAATGTTATTTAGCACAAACACTTTAGCTCCCGTTGCCTAAAATACTGCCTTATGTATCTTACAGATGTTTGTGATATTAAGGTGTAAATGTAAATCTTAATGCAAAAAGTATAAATCGTTGTATAACATTGCAAAAGTTTGTGTTGTTTGTGTTTGTGCTCAGTATTTATTGATGATTATTGACAGTAATTTTATTATCATCATGCTTATGTTTCTTTTTCCTTTTTTATAAACCATTGTGACCATGAAAATGATCAGCCATCTGTTTTATAGAGACCAAATGCAAACAAGCAGGCAAGATACAGACGGACCACATCACTATGTCATGGGAACCTCGACCACGACTGTAGGGGGTCAGGATTCGGGACGGATCTCTTTTATTTTTTTAAGCGGTTGACCACATGATAAGGCTTCACTTGTGACTGCGCACAACCAGCACATGGACTGACCTCAGATGCCAGGAATGTTACCACTGCTGGTCACACAGGGTCTGTGTGAATGGTAAGCAGCCATAAACACCATAGACATGCCAGGTATGAGATGTTCACTTGTGTCTTGAGTTAAACAAGAACTGCTTTTCGAGAGAGGCACAAAGACGTATGACTGTGTATAGAGTGTAAAAGTGGGCTTTTACAAACCTAACTCCCTTTCTTCATAGTGCACTGTTCCTGTTCCTGTTCCCACTGTTTAACCCTGAATGTCTGTTTGCACGGCCATATTTACAGTATGCCAGAAATGTGCCTTCTGTGTATAAGATCATCTGTGTCACTCTTCCCTCAATCCTGGACATTTACTTTGCACTAGGTGAAAGAGGTGACATTTATATGTTTATAAGTAAGAAAAATACACGAATGTCAGGACATGTCAGAACTACTTCAGGCCCATAAACCTGCAGATCTCTAAATAAAGAGATGAGGGCCAAGCTCACTCATTTACACTACTGTGGTGTGAAAGTGTCCCTGAGAGCTTGGTCTCATGTTTTGTTTTTGTTATTATTTTTTTTCAAAAAAAATTTTTTATTATTTTTTATCAAAACCTATTTGCTGTTCATTGTTAAATTATCATATTGTTACAAATGTGCATATTGTATATATTGTTACAAATTACAGAATGTTAATATTGTTTGTGTTTGCCAATAAAGCTGATTTTATACTGATTCTGTTTTATATTTTACATATTGGATGACAATGTTCCATGTATTCTGGCTTTTATACTATACCAACATTAGATGGGGTGGTGAACAGCATAGTATCATGGCACTATAATGCTGGTCACCAGCATACCAGCAAAATGTATGCTGGTATGCTATGGATCAGCATCAGTAAAGTGACCAGCATACCAGCGTACCAGCAAAATGTATGCTCGTCACCAGCATACCAGCACCAAAACACAACATATGTTGGTATAATGGTAACTCGCTATGCTGGTCTATGCTGGTTTTTTTCAGCAGGGTCCTAAACAAATGGTACTAAATTTTCATAATCATTACTGTATATGGTATATGTTAAGGATCTACATTACACAAGCTAACCTGACAGGATTAATAAAAGGATCTTTAGATGGATTTATAAAACGATGCTAATGCTAGCTAGATAATGGGGCATATGGGGGCCTGTACTAAAAGTAATGCAAACGTTTACATAACTTTTTTATTAACTGACATACTGTAGGTCATTTAAAATTTACAGTTAGGCATTTGGCAAAATGCACATTGTTGGATCAATTACTCTATTGAATCAATTTACTACTTTTGGTAGAGTAACTCTTTATACAAAGGTACTACGCAAACTGTCTTTATCACAATTGGTACATTTGCTCAATCGTTGAACCAAACTGTCGAATTCTGTTTGAAAACTCTCTTTGTCGCAGTTGGTGGTACTCACCACTCACCTCGTACTTTAGGGAAACAATGCGATATTCAAATCCACTTTCTCAAAGTTTGAGGGAAAAAGTGTTAAATATTTTTTTTTAACTATACCTTTTAGTCAAGCATTTGATAACCTTGAAAGGAAGATTCCCCTAGAAATTAACACTGAATATAGTATAGGATGAAGTGTATTATTTGTAAAGCAGTGACCTTTACAAAACCGTTGAAACTGCACCAGATTTAGCTTTCAGGTCTGATAGAACATTTATAATCAGAATAATTTCCTTAAACTGAAGTATTTCTCTCTCTTTCAGGTCTGGGTTGATGCCGGCACTCAAGTGTTCTTTTCTTATGCCATCGGACTCGGAGCCCTGACTGCTCTTGGCAGTTATAACCAATTCAACAATAACTGCTACAAGTAAATTTCCTCTTTTATTAAGACACTGCATTTTTTCTTCCCTCTTTCTATTTTTTTTTTGCCTAGTTATGATTTCCATTATCAAAATTTGGGTTACGAGATTTATCGACCTTGAACGTCTGTCACATAATGATCATAAAGCTTTTAAAAAAAAGAGAAGAAGATATGATTTCAGCAAAGCTTGATAACTTGATCACTTACTGCAGATTAAACTGTTAACAGTTCCTGCCACCATTTTTACTTGAAGCAAGCGTGTCATATTTTCTTATAATCATTAAGCTAAAAAAATACTAAATATGGCACAGCTTGAGACAATTGCTTTCGTCATAAATGTGCAGAGATTAAACTGTGTAAAACTGGAAACACCACCTTGGCTGCTTACCATGCCATGGGCTAATGTCATAATATTAGCTAACTTAGTCAGCTGGCTAGTTAACTGCTAGTTAATCTTACATTTGGGTCTCAAATATCATTGTTATTTGATATATTCTCAACAAACAATTCCAGCCAGTTTTTAATGACTAGAATTAACTTAGATAACACATGCTAATTACTAGCAGGAACATATTCACAACAATTACGTAATGTACTAGTAAACAATTTTCAAAAATAATGTTTTCAGAATAATGAGTTCAGAAGAATTTTACTCTGTCCCAGAAACTGTCTGGTTTTTGCTTTTCCCGTATTCCTCAGGGATTCATTTCTATTGGCCCTGATAAACAGCGGCACCAGTTTCTTTGCCGAATTTGTGGTTTTCTCCGTTCTGGGCTTCATGGCTGCTGAGCAGGGTGTGGACATCTCAAAAGTGGCAGAGTCAGGTAAGACTACAGTAAGCCTTAGTGTTTGTAACGCATGATTTTTAAATGTGTATAAATTGTTTACTCTGGAGGTTCCAACTGCACTGTACAGTTAATGAAGAAATTCAGGGAAAGGTTTACAGTTATATCCCTGTGAAACATACAGTGCTCTGAAAAGGTATTTGCCCGTTCCTGTTATTTGTTGTTGTTTGCATATTTGTCACACTTAAATGATTCATCTGTAGAATATGTGTGATTAGCATGGACAAGTATTAGACGCAGCATTTATTATTAATTTATAAGACTACAGGACACTCGAGCTGTGCAATGTTTATTTAATTAACTGAATAGATGTGTCAGTTGTCAATTCAGAATGTTTATTATTATTTGGGTAAACATACTCATGCTAAATACCATAAAAATTAACCACAGCTTGAAATAGAAACTATACCATACCCACATGCATACCCTGACTTTCATTAAGATGCACATCCATCTTTAAGATGCGTCTCTCTCCATCTTGCTCTCGGTTTGTGAAGTTGGTGTTGTGTAAGTGTGCTGGTGTGTGTCGCCACCTACCTCTGGCCTGTTGTGACGACCATGTCTTATGCTGATTTCCTGATTGCAGGGCCGGGCCTGGCATTCATTGCGTACCCCAAAGCCGTGTCGATGATGCCTGTGGCACCATTCTGGGCCGCAGTCTTCTTCTTAATGCTGCTGATGCTGGGGCTAGACAGTCAGGTGAGTCGTATCCTGCTAAAAGGACCCAATTCTGGGCAAAAGAAACCCAATCCTGGTCATAAAGAGCCACCTCAATATTTCAAAGTACAGCTTCACATAAATCATATATTTCACCATATACAGACTTTATAGGATCCAAAGCTCTGTCTTCATTTTAGTCTGCTTCCATACCTGCTTAATCATTAACTTAGTCAATCATATGGAAGAGTATTTAATTTCTCAAAAGAGAATGACTAAAGATCAGTTTAAGCTGACAGTAAGCTCAAAAAACAGGCTTTTGTTTTGTGTTTTGTATCTGTGGCATTAAGTTTTGATTTGATGATCCAGGGTTGGCACCGTCAGTCAGTCTGAGCGGTGCGTAATTCGATGTGTTGCTTCTCCTCCTGCAGTTTGTCGGAGTGGAAGGCTTCGTAACTGGCATCTTGGACCTGCTCCCTTCAAAGTTTAACAAGCGAGAAATCGCTGTGGCGATCTGCTGCACAGTAAATTTTCTAATAGGGCTCTCCATGGTTACGCAGGTGAGTGTGTGAATTAAAGCAAATATTTTAGTATTGAGGTAGGAACACTCTAGATCATCTTCTACATTATTGATGGAGGGTTTTAATATGCATGCTGTAAACCTCAGTGTGTCATTTGTGTGTGTGTGTAGGGAGGGATGTATGTCTTCCAGCTTTTTGACTATTATTCAGCCAGTGGAATTACCCTGTTGTGGCAGGCATTCTGGGAATGTGTGGTTGTTGCCTGGGTTTATGGTAAGCCTCGCTAACACCTCATAAACTATAACAGCTACACTGTATGACACTTGATTGATTATTTTTACTTGAGCATTTTCTATAACATTATCTCTGACAGTAGCTCTGGCTACAAAGCATTCATGTCGAATATGTTCTTATTTCTATAGGTACAGCTTTAGGGGTTTACATATGGCAGACATTCCATTTAAACATGTTTAAAAATCTTTAAAGTTGTGGCTATGTTAAAAGGTTTTTTGTGGGTGAAGGTGGAACATTTTAGAAAAGAACGTTTTTGCACTTTGGGGAAAAGCTGATGGAGATTGCTGATGATCCTGGAACTGTTTTAAGAACTGAAGCCTGTGTATTAAAGTGTGTACCCTCTGTGTGTACAGGTGCTGATAAGTTTATGGATGACATTGCCTGTATGATCGGTTACCGGCCTTTCCCTTGGATGAAGTGGTGCTTGTCATTTCTTACTCCATGTGTTTGCATGGTGGGAGATTTTGTTTCTGTTTCTTCACCTACAGCAAAAACAGCTAGAAAGTGCGATGATGTAGTTTTCCTTAGTGCTTTTATTGTCTTAGATGCCTAATCCTCAGATTATCTTGTGCATTTTATACACTGTAAAATTCATTCAGCTCTACAGGAGTCAATTCAAGGCTGGAACTATAGAAATAATGCTAACTGTACTGAATTTATAAACTCAGGACAATTTCTATGTATAGGCCAGTCACAGCCATATCCAGTTACCGAAGGCCAAAATGTTTAGTATGTTAGCACACTGCTTTAATAAAACCTGAACCTGCTCATTAGCTTAGGAGTTTAATCAAGTGTGTTCATGCAATCTTGTTCAATTATTAAAGCATGCTCATGTCCAGAGTGTGCCCACACAAACACACACATACACACAGAGTACAGATCCATGTGATGAAACTAACTGAAGTTTGTATTCTCTCTCTCTCTCATTTTACACATCTCAGGGAATATTCGTGTTCCACCTGGTGAACTACACGCCTCTTACCTACAACAATGTGTACGTGTACCCTTGGTGGGGGGAGATGATCGGTTGGTTGTTCGCTCTCTCCTCTATGCTCTGCATCCCTGTTAGTGTCATCTACATGTTCATCATGGCCCAAGGATCCTTCAAAGAGGTACGGCCTACGCAAGAATCCTGCTGTCTCTGTATGCTCATTTCCTTTATATACAGTCCCCACAGTATGCTAGATTCAAGTGAACACTTTCAGATTTTATTAAGGAATTAAAGGAGTTTTTTAGCCTTAAGCAAAATAATCTTAATGTGTTGCATTTATGCTGTATTTTGATTATCATGGGCAGGAATTGTAGCACATTTCCCTATTTTGTAAATGTACTAAGAAAATAAATAGTTGATCCCCCAGCAAAACATGCCTTTACTTGGTGGAGAAACCCTTGTGGTCAAGCACAGAGGTAAAAGTTTCTTGTAGTCGGTTACCACGTTTCTTGCCTGTCACTTGGCAACTCGAAGTTAATTTGTTACTTCTGAAACACAGTAACATCTTTTCTACGAAAATTGGACAGAGAAGAGAAAGGAAGCTCCTGACTGCATCAATATGGTTAAAATAATTTTTCCCAGCTGAATCATAATAATCACTGCATTTAACAATTAACAGCTTTACTCAATCAAAAGAAAATTATGGGAATTTATATGAATTGTGGAAAATGTGTATGAATTAAAAAGATAATTTAACTCGCTCCCCACACAGAGTCAAGTCTACAGCCTGCATGTTAAATAACTCCATCAATAATTGTAATAATCTGTGCTAAGATGATCTACAGTGTTCCTAACTCAATACCAGTGTTCAATGAATACTGGCTAAAATATTTGCTTTAATTCACACATTTACCTGTGTAACCATGGAGAGATCTATATCTAACAAAGCTCACTGTGCAGCAGGTCCCCACAACGATTTCTCACTTGTCAAACTTTGAAGGGATTCCTCTAGAAGGCCTTCCTAGCTTTGGATCATTGAGCAAATGAAAGCACTGGATGCATCGCTGGGTTTATAATTGAAGCAAATCAAAGCCACAGATTCAAAACAAAACACACCTGAAATATTCCAGTACTGTGAATTTGGCTAACTCAATTAACCCATAATGAATTTATAAACTCAGGACAATTTCTATGTATAGGCCAGTCACAGCCATATCCAGTTACCGAAGGCCAAAATGTTTAGTATGTTAGCACACTGCTTTAATAAAACCTGAACCTGCTCATTAGCTTAGGAGTTTAATCAAGTGTGTTCATGCAATCTTGTTCAATTATTAAAGCATGCTCATGTCCAGAGTGTGCCCACACAAACACACACATACACACAGAGTACAGATCCATGTGATGAAACTAACTGAAGTTTGTATTCTCTCTCTCTCTCATTTTACACATCTCAGGGAATATTCGTGTTCCACCTGGTGAACTACACGCCTCTTACCTACAACAATGTGTACGTGTACCCTTGGTGGGGGGAGATGATCGGTTGGTTGTTCGCTCTCTCCTCTATGCTCTGCATCCCTGTTAGTGTCATCTACATGTTCATCATGGCCCAAGGATCCTTCAAAGAGGTACGGCCTACGCAAGAATCCTGCTGTCTCTGTATGCTCATTTCCTTTATATACAGTCCCCACAGTATGCTAGATTCAAGTGAACACTTTCAGATTTTATTAAGGAATTAAAGGAGTTTTTTAGCCTTAAGCAGAATAATCTTAATGTGTTGCATTTATGCTGTATTTTGATTATCATGGGCAGGAATTGTAGCACATTTCCCTATTTTGTAAATGTACTAAGAAAATAAATAGTTGATCCCCCAGCAAAACATGCCTTTACTTGGTGGAGAAACCCTTGTGGTCAAGCACAGAGGTAAAAGTTTCTTGTAGTCGGTTACCAGGTTTCTTGCCTGTCACTTGGCAACTCGAAGTTTCAGCTCCCGCCACAAATTTTCAGTTTGCTCGTGCCCTGTGATGCATTGGCACCTCTTCCATGGTGTTCCTTGCCTTGTGCCTTAAGTTCTCTGGAAAAACCTCCAGGCCTCCACAACCCTACACAGAAGCGGTATAGATCATTAATAAATAGATAGATAAATGCCATGGACAACGGACATTTTATGATGTTGTACATTATGTTCATGTAAAACAAAGCTATGACTCTGATTACATCCATTGTTTTTTTTAATAATTGCTTTGACAGAACAGCATTTTGTGTGTAATTGGTTTGAAACCTAAAAGAGGTTCAGTGTTCAATGACTGTATCATGATATAACCCAAGATAAGTCTCAAACCAACTAATCCTAATGTACACAGTGTCACAGACCCACGACTCAACAGTACCTATGCCATTAGGAGTTTTGCATTTGGGTTGCCAGTATTTTACTGACGCTGTACCATAAGAAGAAAAGCAGCATCTTTAATTGTGATTAGTGGACTGGTAGCATCAATTTCCACTGGAAGTATTGTCACTCTGAGCTTTTCAGATTAGGAGAAAAAAATTCTAAATTACCAACTTGAAGGGAGACAGAAAGAGGGAAGTCAGAGAAAATAAGATGCCACACTTTAAAGTGAATGCATGTGGCATAACATTATGCGATTACATTACAGCATCCTTAGAAACTGCCTGATCAGAGTTGTGATGGTTTAATTAGGCTACTAGTTTGTTTCTATTTTGGGAAATAGAACCTGGAGTGATATAGCTGAGGAAATGTCAGAGTCAGATTTCACACGGTGATAGTGCTGCCATTTCTACTTTACTGAATCATGCCCCTTTTCTAGATTAAATCAGATTACAGCGACAAATATTTGGAGAAGTAAATATTCAGAAAGAGAAATGGCCTCTGAGCTGTATGTGTGTTTTTTTGTCTTGATCTGTAGCGCTGGGAGAATCTGACCAAACCTATATGGTCACGGCATCATTTGGAATGCATGGCAACTAACACTGCCATCAGAAACCGGTCATCACTGTCCTCTGGGACCTCAGACAGCATGGACAACGTCAATGACAGCGCCATGTAGACGTCGGAGAATGAAAAGAAGATGCCAAAGCCAAGAAAAGGCTGATAATGACACTGCCTACACAGTGGAACCGTGGAGTACAAGCATAATTGTATACACATTCTGGAAGTGGGCTCGTATTCCAGAACACTCGTAAACCAAATTGAATTTTCCAAAAAATAAATACATAAAAATAATTGATATTAAAAAAAATATGAAATATAAATATAAAGTAAAAATAAAAAAATTAACCTGCACTTTACCTTCAAAAAAAGTCAAAACAAATCCCGACAGATAAGTGTTTCTGTTTATGCGTGCTGTGTGTGCACGTGGTCACAGTATTATAGTAAACAATACAGGCGTGCACGGATGTTGATTATACCAGTAAGAGATGAGCACTAAGACCCAGTGGGGAGACGATTACCCATAATTCCGCAGCGCAAGAGAGAGACAAACCATTGGCTCGGTTGTGATCACGTGAAAACAAGAAGCGCATTCGTGATACATGATACTCAGTACTCGTAATCCAAGACTTGCTCGTTTTTCAAGTCAAAATTTATTTAAAATCTTTGCTCGTCTTGCGGAACACTCGCAAACTGCGTTACTTGCAGTCCAAGGTTCCACTGTTTTCTAGATCAGTTTTCATGTATTGAAACATGTATTGTTAGTTTTTCAAGTCAAACAAATTCTGTTAGAAATCTGTTCAGAACTGCTAAAGCTTTGGGTCAGGTTACTGTGTCAAAAGGTTCTCTGTTATTAACATACAGTAGTTGATTTTTAATAATTAACTCTTTCATTATTGTGCTTTTTAACATGCTGTGAGCTGTAACGACAAACTAACTCCATGGCAACACACTCAGGATTTCTTTTCCTCCTGGCTTGATGGACGTGTTAGTGAATAAAATAGAAAATAGTGAGCTCTGGCATTCAATAAAATTCAAAACCAGTAAATTTTATGAGAATAATCGAATCACAGTCATTTCCATAAGTATTGGGACAGTGACACAACTAAAGTCTAAATGTGTACACTTAAAGCTTCCATTCAATTCATTCAATGGGGTTTAAATAATGAGGTCCTTTATTTTATTTTTTTTTACAGGCTCAACAGTAATACTACGGGCCTCCTTCTCTTAATAGTTAATATACAGGGCATCAAATTCCAGTCTGTGAGAGTAAGGAAGTCTCTCTTAGATATTTGAGGATAAATAAAATCACTTTTCAGTACAGAAAGCACAAATCAACAAAGAAACAAATTAAAAAAGAAAAGATCAAGGTTTTGGTATGTCTGAGTCGGAGATTAGATGTAAATCTTATAAAAATGTTCCTGCTTCTGTTTTGTTGGTTTGTATATTCGATTAAAGATCTCACATGGTTTATCTGGGCTGCATTTGTGATTTTTTAAAAGGGGTGTGTAAACTTTGTCCTTCGATTATTGTTCTTATGTTTCTCAGCATGATTAATAGATTAAGGGAGGTATTAACTGGAACAAAAATGTACTGTACGTGTGTTTTGCAATGGATTGGCAATCCTGTTTAATTTTCATCACATTGAGTGTGGAAATGATTTTAGTTTATCTTTAAACATAGTTTAAAACAGTGGAAGGTGTATTGAATAAGCGTTTAAGTCATCGGTACACATAACTGCTTAGTTCCAATCCTGTGAGTTTTCATCACATTGTGTGTGTGTGTGGAAATGGTTTTACTTTCACTATAAACATTGCTTTGATTTTAATGAGGCAACTTTTAAGTCATCTCCAATCACATTCATTCATGATTATTTTATAACCACATTTCTTTCATGATGTTTCAGTACTGTACTTCCAGGTTTTAATAATGTGTTGGGTTATCAACAATCTCCTTAATTTTTATTTTTTTTGCTTGATGCAGGACCGTAATTTGTTACTTCTGAAACACAGTAACATCTTTTCTACGAAAATTGGACAGAGAAGAGAAAGGAAGCTCCTGACTGCATCAATATGGTTAAAATAATTTTTCCCAGCTGAATCATAATAATCACTGCATTTAACAATTAACAGCTTTACTCAATCAAAAGAAAATTATGGGAATTTATATGAATTGTGGAAAATGTGTATGAATTAAAAAGATAATTTAACTCGCTCCCCACACAGAGTCAAGTCTACAGCCTGCATGTTAAATAACTCCATCAATAATTGTAATAATCTGTGCTAAGATGATCTACAGTGTTCCTAACTCAATACCAGTGTTCAATGAATGCTGGCTAAAATATTTGCTTTAATTCACACATTTACCTGTGTAACCATGGAGAGATCTATATCTAACAAAGCTCACTGTGCAGCAGGTCCCCACAACGATTTCTCACTTGTCAAACTTTGAAGGGATTCCTCTAGAAGGCCTTCCTAGCTTTGGATCATTGAGCAAATGAAAGCACTGGATGCATCGCTGGGTTTATAATTGAAGCAAATCAAAGCCACAGATTCAAAACAAAACACACCTGAAATATTCCAGTACTGTGAATTTGGCTAACTCAATTAACCCATAATGATGATTTAAAAACTAACCTAAACTAATTGTTAATAACCACCATCCAATCATGCAGATACATGAGTTTCAGTTCATTTCCCCTGACAAGCTGATAGGAATGGCCTCAAGGTTTTAATAGAGTAGTTATTTGAGTTACCACAGCTTTCCTGTTTCCTTGAGTTGATATCTAGTTGTCTCTATTCTGACGTCTCTGAGTCAAACACAACTGCCTCTCATGGGATGGTTTTTAATGTTCTTATTTTTGAGGTGAATGTTAAATGGAATGTTAAATAATACTGTAATAATACTGCAGTAATACTGCAACAACTACTGCAGTAATACTGCAATAACTACTGCAGTAATACTGCGACAGAATGCAGTAATACTGCAGTAATCCTGTGATCATTACTGCAGTATTAAGAAAAAACGCAGAGATTTGGACACGAAAACACTGCATTTTTTCTTAATACTGCAGTAATGCTCCAACATCAACAGCAGTAATACTGCAATACTACAGTTAATATTAAACACCTACTGCAGTTAAAATAGTAGTTGTACTGCACATAAAATGTATGGGTATATACAATTTGAATAAAGCTGAAAAATTACTTACAGTATTTCTATAATCTAAATGTGTGATGTAGTGTAATACAACCACATTACAACACAATTATTGCAATTCATTTTATTATTTAATTCTTAAAAATCAATAAAGCAACACACTTAAAACATTAAAAACAGACCATGAAAGCACTTTTATACTTACCAATATTACTGTTCAACAGTGCTGCAGCTAGGAGACACTGCTGTCAATCAGTGTATGACTGGTCACGTATGTGAATATATTACAAGGCTTGAGGTGTGCAGCTGAAAACCTGGAGAGATTTGACGCCCCCTCATTCTTCAACTTTGTTTGAATAAACACTTTCACCTTCACTTTAAAGGCATTCTTGAAAAGCAAACAGCAAGGCAAATATTCATTACGAGTTGTGTAAAAAACACATTTGAATAATTAAAATTATATCATTCCATATATACTCAACATTACATGATTTACTGTCATTATGTCCTAAACTATTGCTAAATAATGGCTCGAGTTTGCTGTTTTTAATAGCGACCCTGTTAATTAAGATTTCAGAATGTAATGTGAATTTGATGACTCTGGCATTAGGTATTAGGAGATTCAGACTTATAATCACTCTGGTTGATTACATGTGTAATGACAAAATATTATTAAAATATTAACTCAATTTACCCACTTATAACAGCTGCTGTTTGTTGGGCTGGGAGGGTCGCCTTAGTGTTATGTTCGGAGTTTAAGGCTTTGCAGATTCTATTAACAAAAGACAACAAATAAAGCAAATGCTTATCAAGAAGAAAACTCAGAGAAGTGTTTTGTTGTCCAAATGAGCACCACTGGATTCATAAAAAGAAAGTGGACCATTGGTAGACTGTGTGAGATTTTAGATAACCCTGCAATATTTTATCAAGTAAAATCCGACCACACTTTTGTTCCACCTCTTGACGTCTTTCTGACACATGAAGACAAATAGGTTTAAGACTGACTAAACAAAAATATAAATGTGTTCTGAGAACCCCACTCCCCCCCCCCGCCTAAAAAAAATCTTATTACGCACCCAGCCAAATCTGAATGATTAAAAACAACACAAACTTAAAATTAGTTTTTAGTAAAGGAAAATAAAGGGAAGAGAAAAACTGTTTCCTACCAGGAGTGATGTCTCCCCAGGATCTAATGCTGACCTCTTGGCCTTCTCCTCTGCTCTGAGGTGATAAGAGGAACACTGGAGAGGAAAACAGCCCTCCTCTCGATCTTCTCTCTCTCGTGTAAGGGCTGACAGATGACTACGAAACAAACACAGGACGTTTACAGCCGAATCATTTTATTCGTTTCCTAACCCCACTCACATTATGTAGATTTACACGTTAAGAAATCAACTTGCACTCATATGGTCTATAGTTAAACTGTAAAAGCTATACATTTACAACTGAATTCAATGTTAGCAGTGGGCTACCTCAGGTTAACCTAACTAGCATGCTAATAGCGGTTAACATTAGAAAACACGCATTCATTTAGGACAATGCCATTGACACCGCATAGCGACAGAATACAATAAATAGTTAAATAACTTATATCATGTTGTACAATAATAAAATTTACTTTAGGTCCCTCTCACCTCATAACTGAATGATGTGACAGGGCCATCGCTCAGGTTGTGTTCCTCCTCCACGACACGCCCCCTTTCTAGATTCTTCCAACTGGGTAAGTTTTCTTGGCTGAACTTTGAAATGTCATCATGATTTAATTCTGATATGTCGCGAATATTTATTATCAATAATAAAGTCTACAAGAGCATTATAGTACTCCATCCTGTCCGAGTTTCTCAATAACGACATACACAAACCGTTAGTGCCTCTTTCTCGGCGTTTATCAGCTGTTCTTTCAGTCAGCTGCTCTATTGTTCAAACTCGGTCTGAGGATTAGATGTGATCTTGCAGTCTTATTGTTTGGTTTTTTTTTTTCAAACTGGTTTCTGTTTGCCTGTGCCTGAAAATAAGATAACCGTGGCATTCTTTAATAAACCAAGGATTCATAATCACAAACTACAATTGAGACACACATCACTTCACTGAATGAATTTAGTAGGATTCTATATTTCTTGAAACAAACAATAAACATAATAATAATAAAAATAATAACAGAATAACCCAGTAAAGGACTGCATGATTCAGTGCAGGATTAACTGTTCAATAACTACAACGTTACAGAATCATATTTTAATACAACTGCATTTAACTGAATTAGTACAAAATAAATAGTACTTCTGCCCTGTTATTTTTTACAGTGGACAACGTTACAGAACCATATTTCAATACAACTGCACTCTACTGCATTCCAACTGCACTGTACTGCACTCTATGTCACGTTCCTGCCACGTACCGCTGTCATTCACGTCTCCTTTTTCCCACGCTGTCATGCCTTTGCGCTCACGTGCTTATGTTTTCCGACTGGCTGTCATGCTCTCTCACACTCACCCCGCCCCTTTACACACCGGCATCCCATTCACAACTAATTTCTCCCGGCATTTAAGGAAGCGTAGAACGCTGTCTCACTGCCAGATTATTTCGTGCCTTCAGAGCCCAGTTTTCTCGCGTTTCTTTTCCGTGATAGTTGTTTCCGTTCTCGACCTCGCTTGTTCTCGGTATTTGCTTCTAGCCTCTCGTTTTTGTTATTATTATTATTATTATTATTATTATTATTATGTTTATAGTTTGGTTCAAGAAATATAGGACCCTACTAAATTCATTCAGTGAAGTGATGTGTGTCTTAATTGTAAACTCAATTGTAGTTTGTGATTCTGACTTCTGAATGCCAGGGTCGCCGCGCTTCGCCGCTCTGACGTAGACCGGATGCCTTAACTCATATAAAAATATGAGCAACTCACCAGAAACACCAACAATTTCAGACACCTTTTTCCACGCATCATTTTTTTATTAATGTCCCTGTACACAAACAGGGACATGTCATAAATAACGGGGAAACCAGCTACCGCAATAATTAATTTCTCTTCCATTTTTCTTGGGAACTAATGTCGCCGGAACAAAAGTTTACAGGACTGCGTTCCGCGGAATCCGCTCAAGAGGAGGACCTCTACTTTTTATATTGGTTGCCGCTCAACCGCGTCATAGCTCATTAACAAAAAATTGAGCTGATTTCAACTCTCTTCGCCGCTCTCGCCGCGCCGCGACGCCCTTCACCGCCGGCTCCCATTGAAAATGAATGACTTCCGGCGTCTTTGACGCTCTCGCCGCGTTCGGTGTGAACGCAGGGTTTGAAATATATGCAGTCCTCGTTCTCGTTCATTTAGAGGTGCGCGCGCTGACCGAAACGACAGCTCATAAACGCCGAAAAAGAGACACGGTTTGTGTATGTCATTATTGAGAAACTCAGACAGGATGGAGTACTATAGTTATCTTATAGACTTTATTATTGATAAATCGGTACACATTCGAGACATATATCAGAATTAAATCATGATGAGAATTTCAAAGTTCAGCCAAGGAAACTTGTCGAGTTGGAAGAATCTAGAAAGGGGGCGTGTCGTCTTGTGGAGGAGGAACACAGCCGAACCTGAGCGATGGCCCTGTCACATCATTCAGTTAAATGGTGAGTGGGACCTTAAGTGACTTTTATTATTTTACAATATATAAAGTTATTTAACTAGTTATTGTATTTTATCGCTATGCGGTGTTAAGGGCATTGTCCTAAATGTGTGCATGTTTTCTAATGTTAACCGCTATACTGTTAGAATGCTAGCTAGGTTAACCTGAGGTAGCCCACTGCTAGCATTGGATTCAGTTATAAGTGTATAGCTCAGTTTAACTATAGACCATATAAGTGCAAGTTGATTTCTTAATGTGTAACACTACACAATGTGAGTAAAAATTATTCGGCTGTAAATGTCCTGTGTTTGTTTCTGTAGTCGTCCATCAGCCCTTACACGAGAGAGAAGATCGAGAGGAGGACTGCGTTCCTCTCCAGTGTTCCTCTTATCACCTCAGAGCAGACTTTGGGGAAGAGGGAGAAGGCCAAGAGGTCAGCATTAGACCCTGGGCAGACTTCACTCCTGGTAGGAAACGTTTTTCCCATCCCTTTATTTTCCTTTACTAAAAACAAATTTTAAGTTTGTGACCTCTTTTTTTAATCATTCAGATTTGGCTGGGTGTGTAAGAAGATTTTTTTGTGGGGTGTGGGGTTCTCAGAACACATTTATATTTTTGCTTAGTCAGTATTAAACTTGTTTGTCTTCATGTTTCAGAAAGACGTCAAGAGGTGGACATCACTCTGTGGAACAAAGGTGTGGTTGGATTTTACCTGAAAGTATTACAGGATTATCTAAAATCTCAGTCTACCAATGGTCCACTTTCTTTAAAAAAAAAAAAAAAAAAAACCTATTGTGTGCGTATAATTGCTCCATGTGGATAAATAAAGTTTTTTTATTAGAATTTTCGGGAAGGTCTCGGGATATTTTGCGGTATTGTATCTTATCTTGAGTTAGCTCATTTTCATCTTTTGTTTACTGCCAAGAGAAGAGGAGGCCTTGAGGAGTGTGCAAGTTAACATCGTAAAAAGAAAAACTACTGTTTGGTGAGTATACTATTTTTTATTGTTTTTATAAATGTTTATAAGTTTTACTTGTTTGGTGCGAAGGAATTGCAATTGAGTTTGATTTTGGCTAAATTTAACTAGTAGGCTAAAAGTCAGTAGTGTTAATGATCGGCTTCTCCTAAAATAAACTCTGTTAGCATGAGTTCAAATGTAACTTAAGTTAAGCTATTTTATGCAGTTGAGCAAACGTCTTGGTGGAAAACTCATGGCAAAATGACAATCCCCATAATGTTAATTTGGCTGGATAGTTGTAAAAAAAAAATATTTACAAATAAGCAGGGCAGTTTTATGCTACTGCAGGAACATGGTGTAATAGATATGGAGCTCCCAACCCTGGCCCTCAAGGACACCTGGCCCAATTGTTCTCCAATTATCCCTGCCCTACCCACTGCAGGTGTGTTCTGTCAAATCAAAAGTGGTATAAAGATATCATTTCAGATGAGATTGGAGTGGGGGAGGGTAAGAAGAGTTTGGAAACGTACAGAGCATGAATAAGTATCAGTTATATATGTTCTAGAATAAGATCTGATTGTTGCAGGGTTTGATGGTGCAAGTGTGGGATCAATTTTAAAGATATTTTGAGATATGAACCAGCAAAAAGGATATAAACTTTGTTTTGTGTGTTTTCTACACAGGAGATAACAGGCTTCATGATCGTGATCATCAGTATCAAGGTGGTAATCTATACCTTAGGTTAACCAGCGACACTATGAGCCATGTGCTTCTGATGCTGATTAATTTTTAGTTTTTCCTAATGTTTACATATCCTAAAACTTTCCAGTGATTTACTGTATTAATAATTTACACTACCATAACGTTAACTATTTTTGTGCAGGTGAGGTAAGGCACAGTGATCACCGACAAGGATCAGGAAGGAGACTACTAGAATAACACACATCACTTCACTGAAATGAATTTGAGGATTCTAATATTTCTTGAACAAACAATAAACATAATAAAATAAAATAATAAAAGAATAACCCAGTAAAGGACTGCATGATTCGTGCAGGATTAACTGTTCAATAACTACAACGTTACAAGAATATATTTTAATACAACTGCATTTAACTGAATTAGTACAAAATAAATAGTACTTCTGCCCTGTTATTTTTTACAGTGGACAACGTTACAGAACCATATTTCAATACAACTGCACTCTACTGCATTCCACTGCACTGTACTGCACTCTATGTCAGTTCTCTGCCACGTACGCTGTATTCACTGTCTTTTTCCACGCTGTATATCTTTGCGCTCACGTGCTTATGTTTTTCGACTGGCTGTCATGCCTCTCACACTCACCTGCGCCTCTTCACATGGCATCCCATTCACAACTAATTTCTCCCGGCATTTAAGGAAGCGTAGAAGCTGTCTCGCTGCAGATTATGGTGCCTTCAGAGCCCAGTTTTCTCGCGTTTCTTTTCCGTGTAGTTGTTTCAGTTTCGACTCGCTTGTTCTCGTATTTGCTTCTAGCCTCATCGTTATTATTATTATTATTATTATTATTATTATTATTATTATGTTTATAGTTTGGTTCAAGAAATATAGGACCCTACTAAATTCATTCAGTGAAGTGATGTGTGTCTTAATTGTAAACTCAATTGTAGTTTGTGATTCTGACTTCTGAATGCCAGGGTCGCCGCGCTTCGCCGCTCTGACGTAGACCGGATGCCTTAACTCATATAAAAATATGAGCAACTCACCAGAAACACCAACAATTTCAGACACCTTTTTCCACGCATCATTTTTTTTATTAATGTCCCTGTACACAAACAGGGACATGTCATAAATAACGGGGAAACCAGCTACCGCAATAATTAATTTCTCCTCCATTTTTCTTGGGAACTAATGTCGCCGGAACAAAAGTTTACAGGACTGCGTTCCGCGGAATCCGCTCAAGAGGAGGACCTCTACTTTTTATATTGGTTGCCGCTCAACCGCGTCATAGCTCATTAACAAAAAATTGAGCTGATTTCAACTCTCTTCGCCGCTCTCGCCGCGCCGCGACGCCCTTCACCGCCGGCTCCCATTGAAAATGAATGACTTCCGGCGTCTTTGACGCTCTCGCCGCGTTCGGTGTGAACGCAGGGTTTGAAATATATGCAGTCCTCGTCGAAACTTGTCGAGTTGGAAGAATCTAGAAAGGGGGCGTGTCGTCTTGTGGAGGAGGAACACAGCCGAACCTGAGCGATGGCCCTGTCACATCATTCAGTTAAATGGTGAGTGGGACCTTAAGTGACTTTTATTATTTTACAATATATAAAGTTATTTAACTAGTTATTGTATTCTATCGCTATGCGGTGTTAAGGGCATTGTCCTAAATGTGTGCGTGTTTTCTAATGTTAACCGCTATACTGTTAGAATGCTAGCTAGGTTAACCTGAGGTAGCCCACTGCTAGCATTGGATTCAGTTATAAATGTATAGCTCAGTTTAACTATAGACCATATAAGTGCAAGTTGATTTCTTAACGTGTAACACTACACAATGTGAGTAAAAATTATTCGGCTGTAAACGTCCTGTGTTTGTTTCTGTAGTCGTCCATCAGCCCTTACACGAGAGAGAAGATCGAGAGGAGGACTGTGTTCCTCTCCAGTGTTCCTCTTATCACCTCAGAGCAGACTTTGGGAAAGGGGAAGAGGGAGAAGGCCAAGAGGTCAGCATTAGACCCTGGGCAGACTTCACTCCTGGTAGGAAACGTTTTTCTCATCCCTTTATTTTTCTTTACTAAAAACAAATTTTAAGTTTGTGACCTTTTTTTTAATCATTCAGATTTGGCTGGGTGTGTAAGAAGATTTTTTTGTGGGGTGTGGGGTTCTCAGAACACATTTATATTTTTGCTTAGTCAGTATTAAACTTGTTTGTCTTCATGTTTCAGAAAGACGTCAAGAGGTGGACATCACTCTGTGGAACAAAGGTGTGGTTGGATTTTACCTGATAAAGTATTACAGGATTATCTAAAATCTCACACAGTCTACCAATGGTCCACTTTCTTTAAAAAAAAAAAAACCTATTCTGTGTGCGTATAATTGCTCCATGTGGATAAATAAAGTTTTTTATTAGAATTTTCGGGAAGGTCTCGGGATATTTCGCGGTATTCTATCTTATCTTGAGAGTTAGCTCATTTTCATCTTTTGTTTACTGCCAAGAGAAGAGGAGGCCTTGAGGAGTGTGCAAGTTAACATCGTAAAAAAAAAAACTACTGTTTGGTGAGTATACTATTTTTTATTGTTTTTATAAATGTTTATAAGTTTTACTTGTTTGGTGCGAAGGAATTGCAATTGAGTTTGATTTTGGCTAAATTTAACTAGTAGGCTAAAAGTCAGTAGTGTTAATGATCGGCTTCTCCTAAAATAAACTCTGTTAGCATGAGTTCAAATGTAACTTAAGTTAAGCTATTTTATGCAGTTGAGCAAACGCCTTGGTGGAAAACTCATGGCAAAATGACAATCCCCATAATGTTAAGTTGGCTGGATATTTGTAAAAAAAAATATTTACAAATAAGCAGGGCAGTTTTATGCTACTGCAGGAACATGGTGTAATAGATATGGAGCTCCCAACCCTGGCCCTCAAGGACACCTGGCCCAATTGTTTTCCAATTATCCCTGCCCTACCCACTGCAGGTGTGTTCTGTCAAATCAAAAGTGGTATAAAGATATCATTTCAGATGAGATTGGAGTGGGGGAGGGTAAGAAGAGTTTGGAAACATACAGAGCATGAATAAGTATCAGTTATATATGTTCTAGAATAAGATCTGATTGTTGCAGGGTTTGATGGTGCAAGTGTGGGATCAATTTTAAAGATATTTTGAGATATGAACCAGCAAAAAGGATATAAACTTTGTTTTGTGTGTTTTCTACACAGGAGATAACAGGCTTCATGATCGTGATCATCAGTATCAAGGTGGTAATCTATACCTTAGGTTAACCAGCGACACTATGAGCCATGTGCTTCTGATGCTGATTAATTTTTAGTTTTTCCTAATGTTTACATATCCTAAAATTTTCCAGTGATTTACTGTATTAATAATTTACACTACCATAACGTTAACTATTTTTGTGCAGGTGAGGTAAGGCACAGTGATCACCGACAAGGATCAGGAAGGAGACTACTAGAGTATGGAAATACTAGAGAATGGACTCAGGTTCCGACACGAGAAGTAAGTAATGCTTTATGGTGCTGCATTTTGCATAATGAATCTGAGTCACTCCGGTCTGTATGAAAAATATGATTCATTGGTATATAATATTTTGATCACTTTGATAAATTTTATAATTAAGTAAATATTAATCAGCAGTAAGTAGGGCAGGTATAGTTGTAAAGCAAGCAAGTTCGTGGCACTCGAGGACCAGGGTAGGATATATTTTTAGTTATTGTTAACGATTATATGGCAACAATACTTGTCTAGGTTGAATTGGACCATAAGAAGTCTAAATGTTTGGTACATCCATGAAGTAGTTCAAATAATCCAGCATGGGTTGTTTGTGTTTTTTTTTTTTTTTTTAAGTACCTTGTTATTTTTGTCTGTGTGTGTGTGGTGAAACATTAATGATGGCGTGTCTGTTACGTGGTGCGGTATGGAGAGCCGCACCACGCGATGTTTTTAATTATAAGAGCCCTTATGCTGGGCGTTAGAGTGGGTCAGTGAAATAGGAGTTAGTGAGAGTGCTTGTGATACACACGGGAAGACCTTTCCGTTTGGAGATAGCGTGGGATTATTAATTAAGGAACTTAAAAGGAAACCAATGAAAACTGTAAACACAAAATAAACAGAGCTCTGCCGTCTCCGCGAGAACGGAAGGGGCTCTGGAAAATAAAACTAAACTTTTATCCTCTCGGGGTGTTCACCCTTATCGAGGACCTATGGGAGAGAGAGAGTTTGTGCTTTGTGCACTAATACACCATACTGAGCGCACACGCTGAACTGCTGCGTGCCGCGCTCTCTATCTCTCTCACTCGCCGGCTTCTTAAACAGACAGAGGCTGGGGCTTTGCCTCTGTCCATAAACAGCTGTCTGTCTTTTATTTTATTTCATTTTATTTTCTTTCTTTCTTCCTTCCTTTGTTTTCTTTGGCCCTGATACCTTCACCGCTACCTAAATGATCGCACGAAGTGCGCCGGTATCAGGACCCTTAAATAAACACGCCGTCAGGTGCGGCTCGTTCAGGCTGATTGCCTGACGGCAGCGTTGCCTAGCAACCGTGTGTATAAATGGCCGTGTTTTCGCCTGTTCAGAACTCCGTGTGGTAACAGCTTGCCGATCTGCCCGTTCTGAACAGTTTAAGCACGGCTCTGCCCCTCGCACGACCCCCTACGGATGGCTCCCGACGTCCGAGAGTCAACCTGAACCCTACAAAGCTCTTTAGTAGGTTCAGGGTCCTGTGTACGCCGAGCGCGGAGCACTCGATCACCCAGGCTCTTAACACTGAGCCTGGCGGTCCACCGCTCGGTCACCCCGGGTGGGTGTATGGGGGGGAATAAGGTGCGTGGTGTAGCCCTGAGGGGCAGTAGAAAGGGGTACTGGGGCATGAGGCCCTGGAACTGGGGGTTGGCCACACTTAAGGCAGCTTAGGGCGCACTGACATCCCCAGTTCGAGATGGAACGGGTCAGCCAGTCTATGCGAGGGTTGTGACGATGTAACCAGGGAAACCCCACCACTACTCTCTGTTCTGGCACCCGGGTTACCAGAAATGAGATCTGCTCAGAATGAAGTCCGAGCCGTAGTAGCACTGGGACCGTCCTGTGTGTCACACACCCTGACTTAGTTGGCTGACCGGCCAGGGAGACCAACGGGATGGCGGAAGGGAGCGGGCTGATTGGAATACCCAGTGCTGCAGCTAACCTGAACTCTCTGGGCTCTCCGGATCCTGTGCCCTGAGAGCGTGGCTGGAAGGAAGAGCCCTGAATGACGGGGTCCTGACTTTTGGGTCACACCTGACCCACCCCTCCTGGGGTGACCCCGTCTGTGGCGAATTTCGCCACAGGCATTGCTTGCCCTCTGGGAGCCCCGTGGGCTGCTACGCTGAGGGGCAAGCATGGCGATGCCTATCTGCATGGGCTCTCCCATGTTTTCCAGCTCTAGATCTTCAGGCTCAAAATCAGGGACGGGATCTCAAACCTCAGATTCTGTCTCCATGGGCAGAGGTGAGATTTCGCGCCTATAGCTGGGGGAGCCACTGGCTAGGCGCGTGGAGCGGCTTTTTTGGGGTGGAGGAGATGTTCCCCGCCTGGAGCTGCCGAAACGTCCGACCTGACGCTCGCGTAGGCGGTTATCCACCCGGATGGCTAGCCTATAAAACTCCTCCAAATCCTGTGGAGGATCATGTAAGGCTAGCTCATCCTTTAGCCGCTCTGAGAGCCCGTGTGTATATGCAGCCATAAGGGCTGCGTCATTCCACCCCAAACTGGCAGCCCGGGTACGAAACTTGACCGTGTAGTCAGCTACTGATCGCCCCTCTTGATGAATAGAAAGGAGGGGCGACACTACACTGCTCGCCGCATGCGGATGATGGAAAGTAGCCCTAAGTGCGTCAACTCTGAATGCTCAGAGAGGAGGTGCTGCCACACTGCAGTTGCCCACTCTAGCGCTCTGCCTGTGAGCAGAGACACCATAAATGCAACCTTCGCCCTTTCAGTTGGAAACTGCGAAGGTTGCAGCTCGAATATCAGTGAGCACTGCAGTATAAAGGCATTGCACCTCTCTGGCTCTCCCGCATACGGTGGTGGAGGTGGTAGTCGAGTTTCGGCCGCCAGATGGGGTAGTTGAGCCAATGATCCGGGGGCGCGAGTCGACTCCGGAATCGACTCGCGGCCAGATGGAAACCCAGAAGTGGCGTGCGCCTCAAGCAAGTTTTTGGGCAGCTTATTAATCCCATGCATCTCCGAAATTAATGCGGTTAAGGTTTCCTCGTGTTTATCAAGCACTCTCGCTTGACCCTCAACTATTTCCTGCACCCGCTCCAAGCCCGCGGGCTCTTCTCGTGGTGCGATCATTCTGTTACGTGGTGCGGTATGGAGAGCCGCACCACGCAATGTTTTTAATTAATAATCCCACGCTATCTCCAAACGGGAAGGTCTTCCCGTGTGTATCACAAGCACCCTCACTAACTCCTATTTCACTGACCCACTCTAACGCACAGCATAAGGGCTCTTATAATTAAAAACATCGCGTGGTGCGGCTCTCCATACCGCACCACGTAACAGTGTCCTAACGTTGGCCTGCTTCTTAACAGCTGCATCCCGGAGAGAGCACAGAAGTAAGGTTATGGTCTGTTCTAGCCATCAGCTTGTCCTATCAAAATTTGGTTTAACATTTTTTACATTTTGTAACAGATGGCACCAGACCCTCAAGAAGTGCTTACCCCATGTCAACTGTAAGTAAGAAATGACTGTATATATAATATAAAATATGTGGTGTGCTTAAAAGCCTAGGCAGTAAAATAAAATGCATATTTAAGTGAAGTCATTATGCATTCACAGTTTGCTGTCAATGTTTGTTAGAACTACAAGTATTTGTTGTTAACGAAGTATCGAAGGACAATAAATACCAGTGTTTTTGCTGGCTGTCAGTTGAGTTTGCACTTAAGTTTTTAATGACCTTATTCTCCCCGTTAATCAGCAGGCAAACAAGATTAATAATAAACTGCCAAGCCTAATGTCCTGCATAAACACAAAGTGTCAACTTTCAGCAATTTAAGTAGTAATGTGTAGATGTTTAACATATTAATCTACTGATTTTTTTTCTTCCAGGAAGGTGTTTGCAATGTTGTTTGACTTAAAAGTGGAACTTCAGCGAGTAGCTGCCATTGTGGACCTTGGCAACACTACATGTACATCATTTATAAAAAGACTGGCTTCGGAGAGTAACCTGAAATCCTTTGAACAGTCCATCAAAGATGAAGAGAAGTCGTCGATCTGCGTAAATTTTAAATGTGACAAAAAGAATGTGCCCTTTTTAAAATATCATACTACAGATTTTTGGTGTCACATTTAGGTTCTGCAACTGTCCAGAGTTTGGGGATCTTCTGTCAGGGACTGTGTTAACAAAGTCATTAACAGGTATGTATTTTACCTTGTATTATTTGTATTGCTGCATTATTCATAAATAAAATGCACATGTACATTATGGCCACAATAATAAACCCAGTCTTAGTTTTTTTTTTTCTTTCTTTCTTTCAGGATTTAACCTTTTATTATATCTCACATGCGTGCCTATTTTCTTGTTCAGAAGGTTTTAGATGTCTGTATTGACTTAGTCTACCAAAAAATCTAAACCTAATTTCAATGTAAACCATTAATGACTAATTGGTTGTCACATAAAATGTGGATATGGATAAGGACATAGTTCAGGGAACTTGTTACATGAAAGATTCTTAGTTGTGAAAGTGTATAACAGTTTAACATTGCATGCAAGTGACACGGTAAAAATATTACAACTGCTAATTGGACTTTGGATATAAATTTTACTGAAGGAGAAGTAATCCTGAGTAATTTCTTTCACAGAATCATGTTGAATGTCTTAATGGCAAAATTCATTATGAGGGGTGGTGCCCAACTTCAAAAGAAGCCATTTGGAGCTACCTCCTTATACAATATAATTCAAGGTATATTTGGCCTTATGATGTGTTTAGTATTTATGTAATTTTTATTGGTACCTTTTTTATCTATTTAAGGAATATTGTTTTAAAGACCACAGAAATGTCCTGTTCACTTCCCCAGAGTTATGGGACTTTCTCAACCACAGTGGTTTTGAAGGGGAAGGCGACATGCTGGTTTTTTTTCATTAATCTAACACACATTTAATGCAGAACATCTTTTATTAACAAAAGATTATTCAAAGATAAAATGTAATGTAATGCATGTTGATGATTTTTTCCCAAATGCTTCATTAATGAAACTGATAAAATGTTGTTCCAAGACATATTTTTAATTTAGTTGTAGGGTCATAAAGTCTTTTTTTTTTGTCAAATCAAGTGTATTTCATATATCTACAATTTTGCCCTTTTTTTTTTTAAATATTCACTTCTCTCTGATGCAGTGAAAAGATGGAGCCCAAATGCTACAGACTCCGAGATTGATGCAGCAATGGTGGAACATCTAAAACATGCTCCAGGAAGAGGGGTAGCGGATATAAGAAATGAGCCATTAACAGCTGACGGCAATAATTCGAGTGTCCCATGTTCTTTTTGTTCTTGTTTAGCTGATGTTACTCTGTTACTGTTGTACTGCATATTTAGCCTTTAGTTTAAAATGTTTAAAATAATTTTATATTTGTGTGTGTATATGATATATATATAAAATATGCACACAAATATGTAAATATATTATGTGTATAATATTTATTACATCTATATTTATATGTATATAAAAAATATTTTTTTCTTATTTGTTTAATACAAAATGTTTTGTAATGTAAAAGTCGATTAAACGTTTTATAGACGTTGAGGTCTGACTGGACTGATTTTGGACGTATTTTGAACCTTTCATGTTCTGATGTGCGTTTCACTATAGGGACTTTTATATGCATAAATACACTATAATACACACACTTCAATCTACAAAATCCCGCCATTTGGAACATCCTGCAACGTCACTTCCTACATGCGTTACCATAGTAACATAAGCACCTTGGATACCCGTCCCTGCTGCTGTGGAAATTTCACGCTACGGACAGTAAATATAGAATATTTATTGAAAAAAACTGACACTAAAATATATAAGGTTTTGAAACGTTTATAACTTATGAATAAATGATTTGGTTAATTTACAAGATGTACGGAGATTTATTTATTTATTTATTCGTACAGATTACTAGTCTATGTAATACTAAATATTTCTGAATTAAATTAAAATTAAATTATTGTGTCCTGTTTATATGGTGTTGTCCTCGAAAATAATTATAATAAATATTGTAATGACTGATAGGAATTCCCTTGTTTGTGCGCGTCTCATAGGTGTGAGTGTGTGCGCACGGAGACTTTGTGTATGTGCATACATCTCATATGTGTGTGCGCGTGCATCTCATAGGTGTGTGCGCGTGCATCTCATAGGTGTGTGTGCGTGTATCTCATATGTGTGTGTGCATACACGGAGAGTTTGCATATATGTGCGCGCGTCTCATATGTAGTTGTGTGAGCAGTTAGTAGTATATACAGATGTGTGACTGTTTCATATATTTGTATGCAAGTGTTTCATATGTGTGTGCATGAGTGAAGTTTGATTTAAGCCCTATACGGCGCCTCATAATTTTGTTAGTGCTCTTGAAATATGCTTATAATATATACATAATAATGTAGTAATAACTGCCTGCATAATTGTTATAATACATTTTATTATAATTGAATTTAATGCATTTCAATCCTTCTTTCATAACTATTAGTGTTTTGTACACATTTACAATGTTTTTGAAATACTTTCCCAGAAGAAAGTACACAGGGTCACATCCTAATGAATAAAGATTTGATTACTTAATCTGAAGTGTGTAGAAAAATGCTTGAATGTTTGTTTTAAGACTAAGCCTTTTATTTGCATTTCACCCAGTCATGAATATTTGTCACATCTGTGCCACCTCAGCTCTGGGGAATAAGATCTGGTTCACCGGATTACTGAGCCGGCTCTTTGAGCCGGATTTCTCAGAGTAAGTGCCTGCAATTGTGCAAAGCAAGATTTTCACCTGCCAAATGTGTGTGTGTGTGTGTGTGTATATATATATATATATATATATATATATATATATTGGACTGGTCAAAATCTAAGTTAAGCAGAGAAGAACTTTAACTACTTTAACCTGTAATTATTTAACATAATAATTATTTATTTTAATAATGAAATGGAGTAATTTAATCACAATATTCTGCTGGACTTCTTAATATAATTTATTTACAAAAAAAGATTCTAAACTGTATTACGTTCATTTGTGTTCGTGTACGCTGGGTGCCGGACAAACGAGTGTCTATGTAGGAACACAACACGAACACAAATGAACGTAATACAGTTTAGATTTTTTTAAATTGCAAATAAATTATTACATTATAATGTTAATTAACTACATGTTATATTAGCATTCTTCTCTGCCTAACTTTAAGGGGGGGCGGGCCCCCTGCGCCCCGTATTGACCGGCCGCCACTAGTGATTGATGTGGAAGTGAGCTAAATATGAGAGAAAATACTGTAATTTCTTTGCTAAAATACCCCTTCGGTAGCCGATTGGACGAAGAAAGAAAAAAAGTTAAAGACCAGATCGACCTGATCTTCTAATTAAACAGCAGTCAAGTGATCACAGCCGAGCTTACAGCCAGCACTTCTTATGGCAAGCGGAGCTGGCCGACTGGATGTGATGTGAATCAGGCCTTTATTTTATACTAGTAGTATAGATGCTTAATCACCTGATGAAAAGCTATTCATAGGCGATTTTTAAAAGTTTAATTTTATATTTATATATATATATATATATATATATATATATATATATATAGATAGATAGATGTATAGATAGATAGATAGATAGATAATATAAATGTGCTTGTACATGTTTCACAATCTTTCAAAGTTTAAAAATATGGCAAAAAATGTCTAGTAATACATTTTTAAATAAGGACAAAGTTTAGTGTTACTATTGCAGTGGAGTAAAACCAGCAAACTTGAGCTGAACCACTTGAAACCTTGAACCCATACAGCACAGCATGTACTGAATCATCAGGACCAAGATCTCAAAAGCAAACTGAGCGACCAGCTGCAGGACGTACATTTCCATCAAGCTCACATAAAATCAACTTTTCTATATATTATTGAATGTCAGAGCTCACTAGTTCTATATTCTTCACTAACACATGCAGGCGAGCCAGGAGGAAAAGAAGACGCCATGGAGTTAGTTTTAGTTTGTTTATTTCCGGTTGTTGCTTTGATATGGGTGAGTGAATCTTCAGCACACAGTCACAGTGGTATAAAACATGAAACCCTTCATACATCATCAACATCAATGATCAGTGATCAGCTCTTGCATCAGCGATGACTTTTACAGTCGTTATGTTCTTACTACGTCAGCTAACGAATGGAAGATTGTAGTTTCAGCTCACAGCATGTCAGGAAGCACAATTATGAAAGAGTTAATCATTAAAAACCAACTATGCTAAAAACAAAGAACCTTTCGAGACAGTAAGTTGATCCAAAGCTTTAGCAATCCTGAATAGGATTTTAGCAAAACTTGTGCTCGAAGATGTTCAAGAAATTAAGCGTTTACTAACCATACATGTTACAGATTAGATTTTGTTAAAGTTCATCATAAAAAAATGTAAAAAGTTACTGCTTGTTACTTTAGCTCGAGTACATGTTCGATTAATAGATTTTGATAGATATAGAATTACATTTAACAGCTTTCAATACATAAAAGAAAAAAGTTTTTTTAATTACATTCATTTAGAAATATAGATTCCTTTATGAATACATTTTGTTTTAATTCATTCACTTAGTGATTTTTTTTTTAAATTGATAAATTGCTGGTTAAATCAACTTGAATATATGTTCAATTGATTTTGTGATTTTTGAGCATATGTTTGATTATAGAGATTTTGCTTATAGAATTACATTTTACATCTTTCAATTCATACAAGAGTAATAGTTATTTAAGTTCATTTAGAAATATAGATTAATTCATTGATACATATGTTTTTAATTGATTATCAGTAATCAATTCATTCAGTAATGTAAAACTATATATACTGTATATATATTTAAAATCATTCTCAGAGATATGTGATGTAAAAGTACAGCTTTCTATTTAGGAAAGTGTAAAACTGATCTGTATGCAGCGGCATTATTAGCTTGTCTTCATTATCTGACTTCATGCCTACACAGCAGTCTCTTCGACGTTGCAATCTGAGTTGCCCAGGGACGACAGTTGGATGTCAGTGTTAGTTGCCACGTACCCCACCATCCATATGGGTTTGGTCAGACTCTCCCAGCGCTACGGATCAAGAAGAAAAAAAATAACACACGACTCAGAGGCTTGACTTACTGTATATGGACCATCTGTTTCTGTAACTATTTAGTTCTCAAAATATTTTTATCTGTAATCAGATTTAATCCAGAAGTAGTCCTGATTCCCTAACTATAGTTCTATAGCACTACTGTATAAATCTGACTCTGACAGTTCCTCAGCCACATCACCCCAGATTCCCAGAAACAACCTAGTAGCCTAATTAAACCATCACAACCATGACCAGGCAGTTACTAAGAATGCTGTAGTGTAAATGCATCATGTTATGCTACAAGTTCATGATCATGAATTGGTCTGAATGCCTCCTTAATCTCTCTCTCTCTCTCTCTCTCTCTCTCTCTCTCTCTCTCTCTCCCTGTCTGTTTTTCAGAATTCTCTTAGAGATACAGCATAGTTGTAACAGGGAGCCTTGGGGTGGTGATCTAAGGAATGAATCCTGCTTCACTCATCTTTTTCATCTGCTGCTTGCCTGAGATCCGGCTTGTTATACCTGAGGTGAGCAAACAGTGTTAACTGTTCTGAAAGTAAAAGGAGACTGCTGCACCAGATCTTGGTTGGTAGCAAGAGTTTTTACCCGACATGCTTGCCCATGCATCAGTCTGTGTGTCTGGCCTACAAAATCATTCAAATCATGCAAATCGATGGAAAGCCATTAGCTCACTTATCAGAATTAAACAGGCTGCTTTCCTTCAGTCAGGAGAAAACTGATGACCCAAATGCAAAACTCATCCGAATGGCTCAGGTGGGTCCGTAACACTCGGTGTACTTTAGGATTAGCTGGTTTGAGAGTTTGACTGAAGATATCCTAATCATCATTCAGTCATTGATTTCGCTTTTAGGTTTTAAAAAAATGCTGTTCTGTCCAAGGAATGTTTAACTTTTTTCTACACTATTCTATGTTTCTTAGCAACCAAAACTACTCTTAACTTAATACATTGTGTAACTGTTTATTGCAAATTATGTAATCATAGTCATAGCTTACATTGTGCCTAAGAACGCCCATACCCATCATAAAATGTTCATTGTCTATCTATCCATCCATGTTTGTGGGGGTCCTGGAGTTTATTCCAGAGAAATTAGGGCACAAGGCAAGGGACACCCATCACAGGGCACAAGCACACACAGGCACCATACGGTATGTCTTTGAACAGTTGGAGGAAACCGAAGTACCTGAAAGAGGATTTAAACCCCCAAACCTGAAATTGTGAGACGACTGTGCTAACCACTAAGCCACTCCAGTGAATTGTTTTTATTATTTTTAGCATCTAATCAGCTGTTTCATTAACACTGAAATTAGAATCACCAATAGCTAAGAAAGGTGTGTGGTAGTGATGGGAAGTTTGGATCATTTTAATGACTTTGCTCTTTAAATCTTGAATCTTTTTTGAGTCATTTAGTTCATTTCGTTCTTTTGATCAGAAATAAAATAAAATATTACATTTTCAATAAACAGACCTTTAACACGTCTACATACACCCATTTTGGCTGTAGTTTATGTGGGACTGTGGTTCAAGCTGGAATCAAAAACGGAATGCTGTGTACTCAAACAAGTAGGACTCATGTGGGCCGTACCTCTCTGAAGGATCTTTTGGCCATGATGAACTTGTAGACAATGCAACAGGGGGTGCAGAGCATGGAGGAGAGAGCTAGCAACCATCCGATCATCTCCCCCCACCAAGGGTACACGTACTCATTGTTGTAGGTAAGAGGCTTGTAGTTCACCAGGTGGAACACGAATATTCCCTGAGATGTGTAAAGAGAGAGAGAGAGAGAGAGAGAGAGAGAATACAAAATTCTGTGTGTGTGTGTGTGTGTGTGTGTGTGTGTGTGTGTGTGTGTGTGTGTGTGTGTGGCCTATTAATGACTGAGAGCTATAATAATTGAACACGATTGCATCATGGGGGTTATCCCTGTCCTTTACATACTTGATTAAACTCCTAAGCAAATGATTAAATTTGAAAGGAGAAGGTCCAGGTGTTGTTAAAGCAGTGTGCTAACATGCTAAAGGTTTTGGCTATCGGGTACTGGATATGACTGAGACTGGCCTAAACATACTGTAGCAATTGTCCTCAGTTCTTAAATTCAGTACAGTTAAAGATATTACTACAGTTCCAGTCTTGAATAAACTCCTGTGGAACTGAATGAAGGTCACAGTGTATAAAACACATACTGTAAGAATATGACTAGTCTGAGGATTAGGCATCTAAGACAACAAAAGCACTATGGAAAATGATGTCATTGTATTTTCTTGCTGTTCTTGCTGTAGGTGAAGCAGAAAGAAAAAGTCTCTCACCAGGCACAGACATGGAGTGAGAAATGACCAGCACCACTTCATCCAAATGGAAGGCCAGTAACCGATCATACGGGCGATGTCATCCATGAAGTTATCAGCACCTGAAAATACAGAGAGTACACACTTTAATACACAGGCTACAGATGACCATGTATAGCCATTCCTTTATTAAAAGCTTCACCCTCCAATATTTTAATGGAACCTGGTGAAATCGATTACACTGACTGATGATTAGTTGACCTTTCAGCACTATGCTTCCAGGTTTATGTTTTAATGTGTTAGACAATCATTAACACAATTCCAGTATGTGGAATCCTTTGTTGTTTTACTTGCTTGATGCTTTCCAGTAAATTGTATTTTCTGAACATCGGATTTACAACCATGGGACACACCTTCTGCATGTCTTTCAACTATGGGAGGAAACCAGAGAGAGTACCCGGAGGAAACCCGGGCCCTGGAAGTGCAAGGCGACAGTGCTAACCACTAAGTCACCGTGCCACCATAAGCCCCCTAAACTGTTCCTATAGAAATCATAGCAGATACGAGTGCTTTGCGGCCAGAACTACAGTCAGAACTACTGTTATAGACAATGCTTAAGTGAAAGGAATCACGTGTTGTACAGTGCTGCTGTTACACTGTAGTTTATGAGGTGTTAGTGAGGCTTACCATAAACCCAAGCGACAACCACGCATTGCCAGAATGCCTGCCACAGCAGGGTCATTCCACTGGCTGAATAGTAGTCAAAAAGCTGGAAGACGTAGATCCCTCCCTACACATGAAAATGAAACAATGAGGTCTACAGCATGCATATTAAATACATCTATTAATAATTGTACTGTAACACTCTGTGCTAAGATGATCTACAGTGTTCCTAGTCCAATAACAGTTTTCAGTGAATACTGGTTAAAATATTGCCTTAATTCCCACACTTACCTGTGTAACCATGGAGAGACCTATAAGAAAGCTCACTGTGCAGCAGATCGCCAAAGCGATTTCTCGCTTGTTGAACCTTGCAGGGAGCAGGTCCAGGAGGCCAGTTACAAAGCTTTCCACTCTGGCAGACTGTATGAGGAGAAGCAACACATCTTTAAAATTGGATCAATGAGCAAATGCGACTGCTTTGAATGTGACGAATTCAATTAACCCATAATGTTCTGTAACAGTCTTTATTTAAAGAGAAACAAATATTATGGAAATTATTCATTTCTACAGTATGAATGACAAATGCTCAAACACCATTAAAAAGTCCAATTTCCTTGCAAAGAAGCATTAATAACTAACCAGTCATTTGAATTTTACCATACTGTATACAAGGTTTATGCACTTGCTGGCCACCTACTGTAAATAAGCAGCTAATCATTTGGTAGAAGGCAATGCTTACAATCATGCAGATACATGACTTTCAGTTAATTCTGCCAGGAATGATATGATCTGATATAATCATTGCCTCAATGTTTTGACATGTACATTCTGAGATGTTTTCCTGTTCATCATTGTAGTAAAGAGCGGTTATTCTTCATTTCCATTTAGGCATTTGGTAGACGCCCTTATCCAGAGCAACTTACATATTTATATCATTATACATCTGAGCAGTTGAGGGTTAGGGCCTTGCTCAAGGGCCCAACAGTAGTAACTGTTGTATCCAAACCATAGTCCAATGCCTTAACCACCTGAGTTGCCATAGTTTCCATAGCCTTTTTGAGTCACACACAAAACTGCATCTCATTGAGTGTTTTTTAACGTTCTGTTTGATGTGAAAGTTAAATGAAGACTGTACGGTTCCATATGATTTAATGATTAAGCAAGTGCACATAAAGACTAAAATGAAGTGTGAGCTTTTCTATCCTATGAACACTTTGTATACAGTATGGTGAAATATATGGTATAGGTGAAGCTGTACATTGAAGTATTCAGGACAGGTGGTTCACTGGTACCAGAATTGGAGTCAGTGCCCTAAAGTGAATGAAGTACCAGTTTCATGTTAAATGGCACCATTTGACTCACCTGGCTGGGCAGCCCTATCATCAGCAGCATTAAGAAGAAGGGTACAGCCCAGGGAGTTGCCACAGGCATCATCGACATGGCTTTGGGGAATGTGATGAAGGCCAGGCCCGGCCCTGCAATCAGGAGAGCAGCATAATACACGTTCATCATAACGGGCCAGAGGCAGGCCACGACACACACCAGCGCACTTACATTACACACAGCACCAACATCACAGACACAAGATGGAGAGGGACTGAAAGGGAAAGAGAGATGGAGGTGCAGCTGGATGAAAGTGTGAGTATGTGAAGGAATTATTCTTGTGTAATTTTTGGGGTTGAGCTGGTTTTCCTTAGCAACAGCAGGGTTCATATTCACATTCAAAGTGATTAGTCATGACACGGATTTACTATAGGGTTGTTTAGATTTTGGCAAAAAGACATGCATTTAGACATGGGTTATAAACGGTGTTTAATTTAATATGACTTGATGGCTCAATGAAACTTGGGTTCCCCTTCTATAATTTTTGAACAAGTGTTCCCTGCCTTCGATAATTAACGCTCATTTTAGTCTGCTTTTATTGGATTGTGACACACTGTCGCATTCTCTGTCTCCATCATTAAGGAGCTCAATTTACTAGACTTTCAAAGAGGTGAAGACACTATGTCTTGTGATGGCTTTATTGAACTATTTCAACTTATTTTCATTACTCTACAGAGGCAAAAGAAATCAGAGAGTAGCTACTTCACCTCAGGGTAAGGGACGGGCTGTAGAATATGCTTTGGCATTCAGGATATTAACGCCGGAGAGGAATGTGACTGGAAAGAACCCGCATTAAAAGCAGCTTTATGCCAAGGATTAAATTTACTTGGGGTTGAATATACAATATACAGGTGCATCTCAATAAATTAGAAATTGTTTATTTTGATGATTATGGCTTACTGAACTATAAAGGTTTCCCTATTTTTTATTTTTTTATTATTAATTCAGATTGGGATTTAACTGTACAGTTGGAACCTCCAGAATAAAACCTATACACACTTCATAAGCATGTGTTAAAATTACTAGGCCTTGCTGGAGTCTTACCTGACTCTGCCACTTTTGAGATGTCCACACCCTGCTCAGCAGCCATGAAGCCCAGAATGGAGAAAGTCACCAAGCCGGCGAAGAAACTGGTGCCAATGTGAATTAGGGCAAATATGAAGGTATCCCTGAGGAGTATGGGAAAAATTCCTTCTGAATTCAAGAATATGACATTTGTAATTGTTTGCTGTACCTCCTGTTAAACGTCCTATCTAATATCCAAATTTCCCCAAAGTGACATTGTATCTGAAACTCTAACAATGTCATATGCATGCAAGGCTAGCTAGATGACTTAGCAAAATAAATACTGAACAAAAAGTTTTCATTGTTATTATATATATTTATTTTGGCTGTTTTAAAATAAAACAACAAGAATATGAAAGTACAGTATAAATACGGACACATTTATGTCTACATGGGATAAATATGAGCTACAATAGGTTGCACAACTAAAATAGAAAGAGGGAAGAAAAAAATGCAGTGTGCTAACCTGTAGCAGTCGTTGTTGAATCGATTAGAACTGCCAAGACCAGTCAGGACTCCAAATCCAATGGCATAAGTGAAGAGCACTTGAGTCCCGGCATCAATCCAGACCTGAAGGGGAGAGAAAAAGTACTTTAAGGTGAGAGTGCATGCTAAACTGAGGCGTCACTCTCTTTCCCTTTCTCTGTTTCACTCTCTTGCCAGCGTCTTAGGGAGGCAGAGGCTGGGTCTTTAGGTTAGTAACTGTTCCCTATGTGGATATCATTAGCAAGAGAGACATTGAAGGGTTATGAACATTTATAAACACTTAATGATTCTTTCAGCAGTCCTGTCAAACTAGCTCATTGCTAGCCTGAGCTGTGAAGATGATAAACATTTATGAATGAATAAATATCCTATTCGCATCCCGTCACGATTTCTAAATGGATAGCTTTTTCAGTTAAGATGAATAGTTAATCCTTTCAGATTTATTTATTTATTTTTTGATAATGTTATCAGTGACTAGGTTTAGCCTAGCTAAATAACGGCGTAAATGAGATTGGATAAATTTAGCGCAGATTTTTACAAACTCATTCCTTCTGTGCTCACCTGTGCTTCTTGGATCTTTGACCAGTCAGGGTTGAGATAGTATACGATACCATCGTAGGCCCCAGGAAGGACTGCAGTTCTCACCAGGAAAATCATCAGAATGACATAACGGAACGTCGCAGTGAAATACGCGGTCTGTAACACACATACGTGACATTCATGAATATTATAAGCAGGGGATCTGCTGATCTCTGATCACTGACACATTCTGTTCAGCAGACTAATCATTAATTTTTCCTTTGTGCAAGCCACAAGCAATATTTGGCATATGTCTACACTAGAGCTGCACAATTCTTGCTTGAATGATAATCACATTTCTCCTCCATTAGAATTGAGATCATGATTCTATCACATGATTCTCAATTTTTCAACCAAAACATTTATTGCAATATTAACAATAAATAAATAAATGAATAAATAATGTGCTTTTTTCTTTTTTTAACTGCCCATAACTGCATTTGTTAGTTAACATTATTTTTATTAGAATAGAGTAAATGTCACAGTGTTTGTTAGGTAGTTTAAAATTGGATACAGTACATAGTTTATAGTATAGAATTTGTTACATTGCTCAATCCTAAAAATATTTCTAGTTTTCTAGAAATCAGTTTTCATCCTCTGTGTAACAGCTAGAATCAATGTTCCAGTTGAATTAACTAACACCATAAGTAATATTCCAATTAGAACTGTACATGCCTGTCTGTAACATATATTTTGGTTTTTAGCATTAGCGTGTGTGTGTGTGTGTGTGTGTGAGAGAGAGAGAGAGAGAGAGAGAGAGAGAGGTTTACCTTCTGCTGACAAAAATAATATCAAGAAATTTACCATGTTAAATACTTTAAATACCTGTAAAATTCTAGATTTTTAAATAGATATTCTGTAAAATAAAAGAAAAACTACCTTAACATAAAAAGATGAACAGGAAATTTAAATGAAGTTCAGAATGTCAGTGTAAACACCTCAAGTCAAATTTTTTGGTGACCCAACCAGGATGTGTGTGAAAAGGTACACGATTTATTAATGCATTTATTCTGTGTGTTCATAAAATGTTATGCCGTGAAGTGTGATGGGATTTTTGTTCTGCATTTCCGTTAACATACATTCAGAATTGTCTGAGATGCAGATCTGTGTTTGCAGAAGAACACATAGACAAAAGAGAAAAGAAAGCGAGAGAGCCAGAGAGAGAAAGAGGGAGCAGGACACAGCGGGCGTTGCTTTTAATCAGCTTGTCACTGTCTCCATGTTGCTTTTAATCAGCTTGTCACTGTCTCCATGTGGCTGCTTGGTTTTTACCTGGAATTATGACTACAGCGGCGATCCGCTTCCTCGCTAAGCCATGTGTATGAAACAGATGTTATAGAGGTCCGTACCTTTCCTCTTGACCTTACTCCATTACATGCATGGGCGTAAACCCACATCCAGATTGCCATCAGACACAAAGTCATCTCCCAGTTGATCTGTCCTGGACTGTCGAGGCCATCGGAGATCTGTAACACCTTATTCCTGCAAAACGAGGGACAGACAACATTGCCTGAAACAATACATCATGCGTTCTAACTAAAAAGTTACAGCATCTCCAATCCTGTTTCTTGAAAAATATGATATAAATCCGTTCCCTAACACTAATTTTAAAAGACAGTCTCCTCTGTGACTAAATGATGAATCTTTACTATCTTTAAGTTGTACTGTATCTTTCACTTGGGAATGAAAGTTCAAGGGTACATAAACGGACCGCAGCACTTTAAAGGTACTGTGTACACCTTTCTAGATAAAAGATTAGATCAAAAAGATTTAAAGATTAGAACCTGTGCACTTTATCATACCTCCACAAGGAAGTAATCTTATGACTATGAAAGCCAAAACATGCTTCATCAAGGAACTGCATCTTTTTGGTGGGTGGCTTGAATTCAATATAAATTTGTACGTATATACTGTACAAATACAAAATGTATTGTAGACTTTTAACAACTGAGAATTTTACAAAACAGCTGCGCAGAAATGTAGATTTAAGATATACACCCAGTGACAACAAAGGAAAAAAATATGTTCACCAAAAAGAAAAATGTGCCAGATTTAAAGTAACTTAAAGATACTGTACATTCATTCGATTTTATATACTGTAATATGGTCATGGAATTTATACTTACTATCCCGGCATAAACAAACAGAGGCAGTTGTTTTTCTTTACATTCATTTGATTTTATATAACATGGTCATGGAATTTATGCTGTTAATTTGTTTTTCTTTAAACCAGCTTGTTGAGTTACATTCATTCAAAAGACACAGAAGTATTCGCTCTCACTATTTAACGGCAAACACTTGCATCTTTAAAAAGAGCCTTTGCTTTGTACTAACAAAGGCTGTCTGGAAAGAGTTAATTACATGTTAATATCAGATCCACAAGGAAGAGAGGAAGAGAGTGGAATTCATTTCTTTTATATTTTGAAAAATCCTTTACAACCACAAAACCTGGCTCTTGCTCTCTGTAGGTTTAACGTGTGTAGTAAATTGGGTTTATTGCTCAGCTATCCAATCTGCCAACTTTTTTTCTCAGGAAAACATTCTTTTCTAGAGTTCTATATAGAACATTGATGGATTTTCTCAGATGGACAAACCTATGGTAGCACCCTAAAGGGGACATTCATATAGAGAAAGAGGGACAAAGCAAAAAAAAAAAAACTTGAGCACTCTTTTACATGTACTTACTGTATATTATTAGTTAAGCCAGTCAATTTCCAGTGAAAATGAAGATACACCCAAGAACATGATCCAGTGTGCAAGGAGTTGAGTAGGTCTCACAGAACATTTATACATAGTGCTATCTCCTTATATTTATACATATCTCCTATCACCTGGTGTATTACAATCAATCCCTGGCAAAAAATACAGACTGAAAAGAATAAACTTACTCCCAGAACTCAATGAATGGAGATGTGGAATTCTCTAAGTCCTTGCAGGTGTGGTTCATCAAGGTGATGTTCAAGGGGAGGGTGCTGCTGACGTTATGATGGAAGGTCTCAACGCAGTGCTCCGTGTTCCAGGGGTTTGTGCAGGTGGACCAAGGCAGTGGAGTGGTGAAGGATTTGATGAAGTAATAGAAACTCCAAGCCAGGACCATGATGTAGTATGTGTTACAGAAGAACACTATAACCATGGAAGCATAGCCGATTCCTGAGACACACAGTACAAAAAACGTAACAGAGAGAGGTTTCATTAACAGGTACTGATAGACTGTGTGTATCTCGGCATTTACAATACGGCCACATTGACTATTGTCACAGCTGAACTGACACTCATTTTAGTATTTGATGAAGTTAATAGTATGACTGGATAATCTAGCAAAACATATTACATGGTCTTTGTCTTTATCCTAATAAAGGAGGCATGGCCTATTGTAGCTTCTACACAAATTCTTTTTTACATAAAAAATACAGGCTGCAAATTTTTGTGATGGTTTAAAACTGTGATGGTTTTAAACGATTGTTTAAACATTTTATTATTAACTGAAAAAAATATTAAAACACCTCTCGATTTTATTTTTTTATGTCTGATTTTACTTTTTTTTATGTCATAAACTGTTTAGATTTCAAATAAGGCCGGTAATACTTTCAGGAAATGACCCCTAGTTATGAGTTCATACCTTGAAAGAGTGGGGCGATGTTCCACACAGCAATGCCTCCAGCCTTCAAAAACTGACCCAGAGCAGTTTCCAGGAAAAAGATAGGAATTCCAAAGAGGAATATAAAAAAAAAGTAGGGAATGAGAAAGGCTCCTGTGCAGGAAACAATGAGAAAAGAGAGAAACAGAAAGACTGGAATAAGGTCACCTGATAGACTCATTATGATAAAACACATTATGAACAACGGCATAAATGAATGCTGAATAATTCTGGTCAGAAGGTGTTGATACATTTTCTATTGCAGTTGCTCAGACAATAGTTCCAGTTACAATGTTTTGTAATGGAAATATCACATTTTAATTATGTATTAATTTGTAATTGTGCATGCAGACTATAGAAGCTTTAAACTTGCTGAAGCTTAGAAACACAAGGCCGAGAAGAGTACAGAAACAACCTGATTGTAATTGTCCCTGAATAAATGATAAGGTATGGACAACTGGTCTGGGTCAGATAAAGAGTTGTGAGTTTGAATGTAGGAACTTCATGTACGGGGCGTTGATTATGTTAGCAGAGATGTTTGTGTATAAAATGGCACAGCTGAGAGAAAGAGATCACCTTTCTCCATGCTGCAATTGTTTGCTGTGTGAGACTGGTCCTTCTGCAGAAGTCTAAAATAAAACCTTTGTGACTTTGCTCTTACCCAGAGTTCTTATAATATTTACAGAATTTCCACCACAATACTTGGCGTTGTCGTCAACTTTCCGTGTTGGAGGAAGGCATTGGAGAATCCCGGGGAGGCGTAAGCGCTGACGCTTTGAAGGCTTTTTCACTTCATCTCAAACGCTTAGTTGGCTATCGAGCGTGAGAGGACCGGGGATTCACCATGTCGCCTCAACACCGGAATGAGAACTAAAATCGTGTGGTAAGGAAAATGTCTTTCTTTGTCATTAATTAGGTAAGAAGTGCGCTTTCTCACAGTGAAGAAGATAGATTTAGACTTGGATCTATCATAAGGGTAAGGGACCCGTGAGTACCCAAAAAGTGCAAGGTGCACAAAAAGGAAGAGAGTGGGTACTGGGTTTTGTCAGTTTATGAAAACTGGCCCTGCAGCGGACGCGCTTAGGTAAGGACCTCCGGAGGTAAAAACAAGTCAGTGTGCAAGGTGCACAGGTAACAGTCAAGTGGACTGTGAGAGTTCACTGTGAGGTAGTGGCACGCGTAAATTTGACAAGTAAAAATCATGGGTAACAGCAAACAAAACAAAAGATCTTGTGGAGTTCCTGTGGTAAAAATATCATCTAAATTATGTTTGAGAAATGTGGAATTCCAGGGGAAAAAAAAAAGTGGGAAATGTGAAATTATGAATAACTAAGCTGCTTTTGAGATGTGGATGTGTAAAGCATGTGTTAGGGACAGAAAAGCAATGCAGTTAGGGACAGGTCAAATCTCACAATCTGTCCAGTGTGTTAAGACAGATCCTGACCTGGATGGCTGCCCACCTTGAAGATGTCCACAACCTACTGCCCCTGACTGCCCTCAACCCCATCATACAGCGCATACAGAAACACCAGTCCTGATCTCACATGTGTCATCGTATATCGGAGAAACAGAAGGAACAGAAGCTGGACAATCGACTCAGCAGTGAGCCCCTGGACGAGCACGAGGAACCGCTCGACTCTGGAAAATGCTCATGGTCGGACTGGCGAGGTCGGATGGAAAGAAAAACCCTCGTGCACAGACCATGGAGCTGGAGAACTGGAGCAGGTCAACAAATAGCTGTCAGACGCAAGACAGGCTGGAGGACATACATTGGGGGCACTAAGGGATTTAGACTTCACATGAACTCAGAGGACTGCTCATGTCTAAACTGGGAATTGACTTTCACAGAACACAGGCAACTGGCCTGAAGAAAAGTATGTGATGCGAAATTCTGTCTGGAATAATCAACATCATCAGGAATGTGTGACGCGGATCACAGTGTTGATTGCAAACTGACAGATGCCTTCCCAGTGAGAATAGACATGACAAACATATCTGCTTGAGGTTGAGGAAGCGCACAGAGAGGAAGAGATCACGATGGGAGAATGGCAGAAAAGATGAAGGAGCGGTGGGAGGGGACTGAACTGAGGTGATGCAGCCTGAAGGGGAAGGTGAGCAAAAAAAAAACAAAAAAAAATTATTTTCTTACTAACACTTCTTGCTCTGATCGCAATGAAGTAAAGCTTGCTATCTTTTCCAGTGATTCTTGTGTGATTAATTATCTTAGAATCATCGACTGTAGGTACATATGTTAAGTATGATCTTGAAGTATATCAGCAAAATGCCAACAATTGAATTGCAGCTCCACGACAAACAAAATAAATTTTTGGTAGATTCTGTGCAAGTCATTCAGGCATTAAAGCATGTGAATTTGACAATTTAGTGAAAAAGAGTGGCAGATTCCTGAACTCTGTGGGCACTTCAGGACATGCAGCTGAAGAAAGCTTCACAAAGCCAAGTGTGTGGCTTTTTCCAGGTGTACATGATAAATTTGGACTTTTTGCTGCTTTATTGCTTCCCAGTAAATCTAGTGGGGTGAAATTAGGTATAAAACTCCTGAGACTAAACCAGTATTGAGCCTGAGGATTTCACTCTTGTGATCTGTTGCCCCTGTTGTATGTGTATGAATGGAAGCTCTGCTCTTCAGCTGTGAGTTCAGTAGATGCTACGATGATAGACAAATAATACAGTAAATACATTACACTGTATGTCACATATCTACTGTAATTTTATTACCCTAAATATAAGCTCAGATGTGTAGTTAATGTAGATATAAGCAGTGTGCACATCAGAAAATGTCACACTAATGTTCCTTAATTACAGTAGGGACACCCATAATGTGTTATTGGTTATAAGTTATAATAGGCTGAGTAAAAAAAAAAAGAAAAAAAAAAGAATTGTGCCTTTGAGTGACATGTGGTATGAGTGAGAGTGATTGAGAATGAACCTCTTATCTGACATTACATTACAGCCACAGAGAAACAAATGCTGATGCAATGCTGTTAATTTATGTGATAAAGTATAAAAAGAAACCTGTATATATGACAGTACATACAGGCACAAGACCTGGCCAGGCAGAAAATTATGATATCAGCATGCAAAACCTTTTCTTTTTTTTTAATGACAGTTATGTTTATCATTACTCACTAAAGTGTATGGGCTAATGGCAAGTACGATGTAGGTTTGATTAAGGGAACTGAACTGGCGGTGATCACCCCAAAATAACATTTTAGGTACTACAAACCTAGGTCTTTAACTGAAATAATTCCAGTGTTTAATACTTTATTGAAAGCTGTTGTCATAATACACACCAGCAGAACAAGGTCATAACGCAAGCCATATCAAAGCTACAATTCGCACAAGTCAAGTCTTTAGGTCAAATTGTTTTGGGACAAGATAAAACTTTGGATCCAAATACAGTAGTAAGCCAAAATAGTCTAAAACAAATAAGGGAAATGAATGCCAAAGTAAAAAAAAAATTATAAGTGTTTTTACTGCAGAAAAGTTATTTGATCGATGCGATCGTCGAGGCCCCAGTGAGCCGTACACTCATGGGAAGGGTCTACTGGCCCACAGTGCACTTAGCTGAACTCCGGAAGCAAAAATAATCTTTCACTGAATTAAATTTGGCATTACAAACTAATTTAACATTGGGCATTCCAAATTCTAAAAGGCCTTTTACAAAAACTGGTGATGAAAAGAATGGTCGTATGACTTCAGTCTTGCTACAGATGCATGGAAAGAAAAAAAAAGGAAAAAAGATGTGTATCTCACTTCTCAGCCAAATCAGATCCTGTAGCAGCAGAACCACCCATAAGTTTATGTGCAGTACCAGAAACTGAGAAGGCAGGTGTAGAATAAAGATATATAGTGGGTTACAGTAATTTGACATTTCTAGTTCCTCATGACTTTTCAGTATCATTTATATAGAAAAGCATCACACTTATTTGCAGCAGGGTGATTAAAGTACAATGCTAAATTCTGGTAACTCTTTTTCCTTCAGAAGACAGAGGAGAACACGACTGTTACTTTGCCTACTGTTAAACAACTTTGTTCCCCTAGGATTGATGCACAGTAAGCACCACTACAGAATCCGGATATAAAATGAACGTGGATGGATCAACATTTTGTGATACAGAAACACGTGCTAACAGGAGGTTGCTACGTGGTGATAGCACATGAACGTTTAAAAATGTAAATGTGCAGTAATGCTCAACTAACAAATTAGATTCTATTTCAGAAAAACAGATGCAGCAGCGAAGGCCGAGGCCAAACTTCCCCTTTCCTATAAACATAACATGTGTGTGTGTGTGTGTGTGTGTGTGTCTGATGCTCTCACCCCCACAGCTAACCTTGACGAGCTGCAGAGCACAGCCACTCCCGTAGAAAAAACATTCTGGAGAAAAGCGGGATGTGTTTTCACAAAAGGGGTTTGGTACGACCCCAATCACAAGCCATGTCTACATAGCCATGTGAGGAAATTTTAAGGTGTCATTGTAGCAGTAGCACAGATAACATATGGGAACATGTAAAAGTAGACTAAAGTTACGAACATATTATAACTAATGACAAGATAGAAGACTGTTTTAGAGGACAGAAAATACCAGTGACTGAGATTATTCACATTACAGACATTGAATTGGCTGGAGTGGACCGCTTAAATTTGGATCATAAAAATTAAAAATCAATTTCAACAACGCCCCAAAGTAATCTGGGTAATTTTAGAAATGATAATAGTAATAGTTGTAACCCTGGCGTGCCTCGTTATTGAGGACTCAGGGAGAAACCGCCATGGTAAAGTCTATTTAGTAAACTCAAGCCACATACATTTAACTAGAATAAAGAGAGGAGACAGTATGATAAAAAGGCGTAACGCTAATCTTAGGAGATGTGCTGGGAATTGGGGATGTGCTCTATAATTAGACATTGCTGATAATATGACAGATACACAACGGCTCATGTTGGATATGCCATGCCATGCCCTCGAGCTGGGTAGCACTGCCCCTTAATAATGTCACAGCAGCAGAAGCAAATGCAGACAACATGTCTTGTATCATACCGATAACCACCATGGCCATGCTGCAGATATCGGCATATTACAAACAAACAGGGAGGCCAAACGCAGCAGTCACTGGGTGTGTGGGTCAATCGCATATGCGACTTTACCCAAGTATTTCAATTGGACAGGCCCATGTTATCCTGCATATGTAACCCCTAGTGTGTCAGTACATCCAGAAGATCCGTGGGAGCCGCGGATGTCAGCGAATACAAGAGAATAGAGAGGTCCCTGTTAAATTTCAAGGTTACACTTTAGCAAACCCAAGGACTAGTTCCTACCTCGGTGGAGGGACAACAGTAGCCCTAAACAAGGTAAATGGTTTAGCACACATGTTACTGACACTAAAAATAACACCGATGAACTTAAGCAGGTTAGAGAGATCACGATTCAGAATATTCAGGCTTTGGACATTTTACTAGCCGAGAGAGGTGGAGTGTGTAAGGTTTTAAACACCTCTTGTTGTTTCTATATACCTGATAATCATCCAAATATCAGCAACATCATAGACCACATGAAGAAGACTTTGCAAACACCTCCCCGAGTAGAGTCTTGGATCTCATGGTTAACGCCGTTGTGGGGAGGCTGCGGTTATTGGCCGGTTTATAGTGTTCTACCAATTGGGATTCTAATCTTGTTAGGTCTCTGTATAACACCCTGTATGTCTACAAGACTAGTTCTGAACACAGTTAAATATCAAATGTTATGTCAGACTGACAAGAACATAAAACGACTGAAACCGGACTCAGAAACCGGACTCAGAAACCGGATTCAGAAACCGGACTCAGAAACCGGACTCAGAAACCGGACTCAACCGATGACTGGGACGACCCGACTTCAGACAGATTTCTAAATTCAGGTGACTATTTTCCTGATTGTGACTTAGATCCTGATATGGAAGAAGTCATGATGTAGATCTTTAGATAATTGTGAAGTATATATTTAAGTAGATTGGTAAATTTTTCAAAGATGCTTTTGTGTCAGGGGTCTTTCCCTCATAAAAGCAGCTGTAGTGTCCTCTGTGTGCATTAGAGTGCTAGTGATGATTGTCTGATGAAAATTACCTAATGTACGGCTTTATTGTTTGGAATCATGAAATTAAAATGTTTAAGTTGTCATAGAATGACAAAAGGGGGAAATTGTAATGGAAATATCACATTTTAATTATGTATTAATTTGTAATTGTGCCATGCAGACTATAGAAGCTTTAAACTTGCTGAAGCTTAGAAACACAAGGCCGAGAATAGTACAGAAACAACCTGATTGTAATTGTCCCTGAATAAATGATAAGGTATGGACATCTGGTCTGGGTCAGATAAAGAGTTGTGAGTTTGAATGTAGGAACTTCATGTTGATTATGTTAGCAGAGATGTTTGTGTATAAAATGGGACAGCTGAGAGAAAGAGATCACCTTTCTCCATGCTGCAATTGTTTGTGAGACTGGTCCTTCTGCAGAAGTCTAAAATAAAACCTTTGTGACTTTGCTCTTACCCAGAGTGTGAATTACTTGTTCTTATAATATTTACAGAATTTCCACCACAGTTTATATCAATACACTCGTATACCAACACTTTAGGCTGTTAGTGGAAAATTACAACCTTCAGAGTGATAGCAATGTCAGACCACTTCGTACTGTACCAACCGGGTTCAGATTATTTTCCAGTAACACCGTGCACCCAAATGATTTAATGCTTAAAAGGCAATATGTTACTCTTTTTTACAATCTCTTTAACAATTTAACGCATGTCTCAGAGCTCCCCATAGTGTCTGTTAACACTCCAACTGCAATACACAATAATTATATAAATAATTAAAAATAATAATTAAATAATTATGATTTAGATGGATGGTGTGGGATTGTGAATGACAAAACATAATCGTGCATGCTTCTCGTTTCCTTATCAAAAGACCATTCTCAAGGACATGGTTCCCTTTCAGCACTGTGCGTTTTCAGAGTTTTCAGGTCAGACCAGTGACTCATCACGACCAGGTGAAGAGGCAGCAGCGAAAACCTCCTCCAGTCGAGAGACCTGAGAGTGACAGCTGAATTCAGACTGATACACAAATGATAAGCTGTGTATTTATTGTGAGTAAATGAAGAGTCACTTTATCTTTGACTTTAACTAATTACTGTACTCTTTTATTTTATATACATGTATTATTTTTTTATATATATACTAGTCTTTTTTTACACTAACTACTCCTGTTATTTTCTTGTGACTTTCTTTCTTTTTCAAAGCACATTTGAGTCTTGAATATTTATGGGGGATTCGCTAATAAACTCTTGTCTTGTTGCTTGGCGCCATTTCTTCTGTTTTTCACTGAGTATTTTAAAAGCGTGTGGAACAGCGAAACATAGCGGTGAAATGCGGTATTGCACTTTTACCGTCGTGTCCGAATGGGAACCAGGCCGAGTTGGCTTCCCTTTCTTAAAAAAAAAAAGAAAGAAAGAAAAGAAATCGAATGATTATACAGTTAGACAAGACTATCTTCACAGCAGTGTCAAAATGTGGTTTGTCAGAAATATGTCAAAGTAAATCCAGGGTGAAGCTGAAATCCTTTGAGTGCAAAGTATGACCTAATTAAAGAATCAAAATAATTCAATAACACATGTAAATATAACTACAATATGATTAAATGTATTGTTGCTACTAAATAAGACTATTAGATCTTTAAAAATCAGTTATTTATTTATTTATTTACTATATATAATTAAAATTAGTTTACATATAATTACAAGATCTAAATAAATTTAAAAAGATAAAGTGAATAATTACATACTACACACTAACATTTATCAAGATCTGTAAATGTACAATTTTAAACGTTTTTTTATATCGTTCTATTTTCTTTTTTTATAATTGTTAACGAGTAATTATTTTAAATGCAAACATTGCAGTTCAGTTGCAGCAAGTGATTCTACATGACATTAGATAATGAACAATTAATAATAAAAAATGAAAAATGTAACATTTTATTACAAAATTCTTACCTGGTTATTTTATTTTATTTTGGTTTATTTATCTGTTTATTTGAATTGCTGGAAAGCTTGAAACTACGACTGACACCCATCCAGAAAAATAAGATAATAAAATATATCTATATACTTTCAAGTCACACATACTGTATGTTTTTGTATAATTCCGATACAATTACACATGTGCTTATTTATATATACCTGTACAAAAACTGAATAGCCTATAAATCGTTTTTAAGTGTATTTAGGAAGGTAACGCGCTATGCGTTATGCGGGTCGCAGACGGTCTTTTTCTCGCTTTTGACGTTATTACCGCTAGTATGTAAAAGCCGCGCCCTGTGATTTTCCGTGCTGCTAAATTAAGGCGAGCAAAAGATTCTAATTCAAATTAAGTGCATCAACATGTACGTGTAAAAAACATTCTACAGTAAGTTTCCATTAAAACTTACAGATTTGCAGGAATAAACAATTTTCACCATTACAAAAACATCTCAACATCTCATCTTTTGCAGTATTTTGAAAACGCTGCCAACCTTTTTTCAGCCACAAAAGGCTGAAGTCATACCTCACTTGCCGCCCCTTCGCCTTAGCATGCAAAATGTCTGATCTGCCATTGGCACAGCGACAAGGAATGTATTTCAGGTCTTAGTAACTACAGAAGTCTGAATGTCTTTATATACCCTGGTCTGTGGACCCACTTAACCTAAATATCTAATGAACATACTTTCCTGAGTTAGACCAGGGTGACTTGCTCCCATGCACTCTCTCTCTCTCTCTCTCTCTCATACACTTATGTATAAGTTCTGTGATTTGTAAGTACAACGACATTTAACAGTGAACAGTAATAATTATCCCAATATGTTAAAACTTGCATGCATGCCCTAGTTTATATCATGCCTTTTACATGTGAAGGTGCTTGCCCAGAAGCTGTGGGGAGCACGGGTCAGCAATAATAATAATAATAATAATAATAATAATAATAAAGCACCCCTGGAGCAGAACATGTTAACATGCTAACAGTTGCAGCTAGAACCCCTGAGATTTTGATCAGTAACCTCGATTCTTAACCACTAAGCTACTATACTAATGGAATATCATAACACCTGACTCAGCTCATGTATGAGTATTCCCCTGACAGGTTAGTGACATAGGCCAGAATCACTGCTGGGGTGGCATTAATACAATGTAACCTATTTACTATTAATTAATTAATTAATTAATTACCTCCCCCATTTTTGTAGCAGAGATAAGGGTAACGCCACACGTTCCCCAGACCGATGGTGAAGCTCGCGCAGGACATGATAAAGTCCATCTGATGGGTCCATGACGGTCTCTCCGAACTCATCTCGCACACACAGCCCTAACCAGACAGGATAAAAATTAAAATAAGTCTATCAATACCTCAGGGACTGCAAATAATTCCAAATCTCAAGGATCAATTGTTAGGAAAAACACAAGAACAGCCAAACATGCCTACTGGAGACAATATTATAAAACAATAAGGAAAGAAAGTCATTTGGAGAATTTTAAGGAATATTAACTGTATAAAAAAGTGCTACAATATAACAACCAGATAGCAATTAGCAACAAGCAGAAACCAGAGATCTTATCTAAGACATTTGTCAAAGTGTCCTATCTTACTGTAAATGCATAAGACAGAACTGTCCAATTTTGTTTAACTCTCCATCAGAGAATCTGATTGTGAAATCTTGACTATAAGCTGACGTGTGTAGTCAGTATGTTTTCTTGAAAATAATTTAATTTACTAAAGCATTTACTGAAAAAAATGATGGAAAAAAACCTGGAAAGGACTTACCCAAAACGTTCAAGTTCCCAAAAGCGTGACTTGTGATTCAATTCGTCATGAACCTGTAATGTGCTGTGTGACAAGAATAACCTGAATTTTGTATCCAAGAATTTTGACCTTGAATGAATTTGGTCCAATACGAATCATATCACATGTTCTGGGAATTTGACAGATACATTGTTGTGCTACAATACAGTAACAACCAGATGGCATTTAGCCAACATGGAGAAAGAACTTATCCAAGACAATTGTCAGTGTCCTATCCTAAATGCATAGGGCGGAACATTCCAGTAGGTGGCGGCATTGCGCCTACAAACAAATATATAATAATATAGGTAGTATTACAGTAGCTCAAGAGAGAGAGAGAGAGAGAGAGAGAGAGAGAGAGAGAGAGAACCTGAATGTGAGAGAGTTAGCCCATTGATATCAGTTTGAGGAGAAAGAGAGTTTACACATTATATATGGCATGCTGTTTAGGAAAATATTCATGAGAGAACTTAATGAAAACTCTGAATATATTGAATGAACTGTGAGAATATTGAATGGATTCCGAATATATTGATTGAAAATATATATATATTGAATGAAATCTGAATATATGGATTGAAAACTGATATATTGAATGGAAAGTCTGAATATATTGAATGAAAACTAAGTATACATTGAATGAAACACAGCGCCATCTTTAGAAAGGATGAGTGAGTCGGCGAGAAACTTGGTTGCTGCAATTGTGAGAAATGAAGAGATGGTCAACATAATAACTCTAACCTACAGTATATAAAAAACCTCTAACAGTGTACAGCCGTGGCCAAAGGTTTTAAGATGAGACAAATATTAATTTTAAAATTAAAGTCTGCTGCTTCAGTGTTTTTAGATCTTTTTGTCAGATGTTACTATGGTAAGTATAACTGCAAGCAATTCATAAGTGTAAAAGGCTTTTATTGATGCTTTACATAAACTTAATGTAATTGTCAATAAAAAACCTTTTGACACGTATCAAATGCTTGCAGTTATACTTCAATACACCATAAATTCATCTAAAAACACTGAAGCAGCAGACTTTGTGAAAATGTATATTTGTGTCATTCTCAAAACCTTTGGCCACAGCTGTATGGGTTGGACAATAATTAGTTTAAAAAGGCTGATATTTATGTAGTTCGACATGTTTTTAAGACAATCTGAATTACACAATCCCTAATCCTATATATAATCATTGAAATGTAAAGAGTTTTAGAGGTTTCCCATTTTCTCATTATTGACAATATTGAGTATAAGCCAATATCTATAGTCAGTCTATTTTCTTTCAAATAATTTTATTTACTGAAGCATTTATATAAAAATGAAAAACAACTAAAAATCACTTATCCAAAACGTTCAAATGAAACCATGACTTGTGATTAGATTTCTCATGAACCTGTAATGCGTTGTGTGAAAAATAATTTTGTCCTTGAATAACAATTGTCCAATATGTTTCAGTTTAGGAATTCCTAAAATTTGACAGATAAATTGTTGCAAAGTTGCTGATCTGATGCATCTCTGCGTCATTCAGAAATGTCATTTTACAGGAATTCAGTGTAGTACACACTCATATTTATTCTGTGTGTTCAGTCATTAATTCGTTGACTATACAGTACAGCTTTATCCTGTATACAGGGTCATGGTGTACAGTCTATCCCAGAAGACTTAGGGCACGGGGTCAGACAGGGCATCCGGCATAAAGTGTGTACCAAGTTGATGTGCAGATCGGGTGGTCCGCTGTGACGACCACTCAGTGACAGCAGCCAAAAAGCCAGCATCAAATCCTACAGACCATCAGCAGTGATTAATGTCTGAATCTACACAACTGGACAATACATACAAAAACACAGCTACATCCATGAAAGATGTTTGAGGACAGCAAGTCAAACTGATGATTGATAGATAGATAGATAGATAGATAGATAGATAGATAGATAGATAGATAGATAGATAGATAGATAGAAAGATAGATAGATTGATTGATTGATTGATTGATTGATTGATTGATTGATAGATAGATAGATAGATAGATAGATAGATAGATAGATAGATAGATAGATAGATAGATAGATAGATTGATTGATTGATTTATCTTTCATACAGCAGGATCGTGGGAGCCTGTCCCAGGAGACTTACAACATGAGGTGGGGTACACCATGAATGGGGTGCCAGTCCATCACAGGGCACACACTACAGCCAATTTGGCAATACCAGGAAGTCTAATCTGCATGTCTTTGGAAACCTGAGTACCCAGAGGAAATCATCCCTGCACCGGAAGAACATGCACACCGTGCCGCCTAGAAAGAAAGATAATAATAATAATAATAATAATCACTCACTCTCACTCACTCATCATCTATACCACTTAATCCTGTATTCAGGTTCATGGGAGCCTAGAGCCTATCCCAGGAGACTTAGGGCACGATGCAGGATCACCCTGGACAGGGTGCCAACCCATCGCAGGGCACACAGACATACACACACTCACACTCATTCACACACCACGGGCAAATTGGGAATGCCAATTAGTCTAACCTACATGTCTTTGGAATGTGGGAGGAAACCAGAGTACCCGGAGGAAACCCACCAAGCATGGGGAGAACATGCAAGAGACGGGAATCGAGCCTGGCCGGGGATCGAACCCGGACCCTGGAGGTGCAAGACGACAGTGCTAACCACTACACCACCGTGCCGCCTAATAATAATAATTATTATTATTATTATTATTATACAAAAAAACTAACAGAGAAGTCATTCTCATTGCTGTTGCATATTCTTGCTGGTGAAATATTACATTCTTACAGTTAACGTGTTACATTTTATGATATAAACCATTAACCATTATATTCATTAAAACTAGCAGAATCCAGCTGAGCATAACAGGTTAGGAGTTATGCGAAAGTTCGTACATCATCCGCTTGTTGATATTGCATTATAGCCCAGATGTTTCCAATCCAGGAACCACACTATATCTAGTAGAGAAAAGTTCAATGTTGTCACTTTGTTTAAAAGGTTTGTCAGTCTGATAGAAGACCTAGTACAGTACTGTATGTACGGAGAGCCAGTAACATTGTAACTGGCAAAAAATGAAACAGTTGTCATCACTAAAAGTAGTCACTGAAAAGCAAGTCACAGTATTGTTTTTACGGTAAAAACTTAGACAGGGATTTGAATTGTGCGAGCTTTACATAAATAAATAAGAATTTTTTAAAAATCATTTTCTATTTAGGTTTTAATTTTGCATGTTTGGAAGAAGTCTCTAGTATCAGCACTGTGTAACAAGCGTGACAAGTGTATCAAGTTCAAGTTTTAACTTTATGTTTTCTGACATGAGAAATTCTCCAGGACAGAAGAGTTTGTGGTTTCTTTGTTACTAGCTGCACTTTTTCCCAGCTAGCGATTTTAAGGGGAGAGAGAGAACAAAACCCCTAGGTTAACAAACAATGGTTTATGTTATATTATAATGCAAATGATAGGGTTAACCCATTTGTTTTATATACATCTAATTATAAAAAGAAAGAATGACGTACTCTTTACTAAATTCAATTCACAAATTGCTATGGTGTAATAATAATAATAATAATAATAATAATAATAATAATAATAATAACTACCTGTTATGGAAAAATAACCAACTTTATGAGTTTATGGGCCATATGATGCCACCACTGCTTATTTTCCTATAACCTGATATGGTTTATTTCTTTAATTAACATGTGGGTACTAGTTTAATACTAGTTCTCATGTAAAATGTTGGAAAGGAACCAACTGCACACTGAAATGCTTACGTTTGTTTAGCTGCTGGTTTTTGGGATTACAACATACCTGATGTTGTATTACAGAGAGCCTTTAATGCCACCATGTTCATCAGTTCATCTTTTATTGAACCGATGGGGCAGTTGGACCTCTCTGTACAGTCTTCTCCAGGACTCAAAAGGTGGTGGCCAATGCAAGTTTGAAAATGATTCCTCATGCAACAAGGACCATTTTTTACTATTTGAATCTGGGAATATGTCCGGGTGGGGGGTGATGGGAGTGGCAATCATAACACTGCCTCCAGAGTCTTGTACTGTACAGTGGCCACTATGCATGATGGGTGCATCGACCCATGTGTTTCCCTTCTTATCTGATGCACCAATAATTTTGGAATAGTATCAATCTGGATTCAACAGACCACATGACCTTTTTCCATTGCTCTAAAATCCCATCTTTATTCTTTCTACCAAACTGGAGACATTTTTTATTTTCTTCTGATGAGCTTTGCTAACAGGTTTTTCTCATTGCCACACAGTTGTTTAGTCCAAATCTTGTTAGTTCTCATTACATTTTGTGTGTGGAATTTTTTTATTATGCAACATTTATCTCTGATTAGATGTGTTTTTTTCCCCTGCACATTTCTTTCACACTGTGCTTCCTTCCTTAGCTTGATGCAGGCCAATAATACATTCCTTCTCAAACCTCACATCTTTTTCACAATCAAATCACAGGGTACATCATATAACATGGCTCTTTCCTTTAAAAGCAACCATGCATTTTTGTCCAGGCAGAATAATCGTATATGCCCCAAAACCAAGCAAAACAAACAAACAAAAAAACAAAACCAAAAAAATTTCCAGTATCATACCCTTGCTTTGTTACAGTGATTTACTCTATAACAGAGTACGCTGTCTTGAAACAAAATGAACGTATTATCTACAGTAACTAGCTGACCAGTACAGCAGCATTTATGTTTTGTGGGTAAAAGGGACAAAGTCCCAGTACACACCTCCCCAATATTCTATATTACACGTCAACATTAATGCTTAGCATTACTGAGAATTTTTCATCCAATCAGCTTGTCTACTCAGTCGATTTTTATTTATGAAAACATTCCAATATAAAAAGTGAATTATTTGATATCCATTAGTCATGTAAAGTTAATGCAATCATTCTTTTAAAATGAGTTTTCTTTTTTTGCTCTAGAGACCTCACGAAATGCAACTGGCTGAAAACCAGAAGTTCAAACACACACACACACACACACACACACACACACACACACACACACACAAAAGCATGTGTCAAATCAGACTCTGCTCTCTGAACTGCTGATGTCAGCTCTATGTGCTGCTTAGCCTAATATGAGCCAGCGTGACTTGTACAGGCGCCAGATGAAAGTGCATTAGAGCTTCTTTCGAGCCTAGTCGTCACTGCTACATGATCACTGTTAGGGAATCATTACAAACCGCAGGTACGCTTAATGCCATGTTGTGGAGCGTTATGCATAAAGAGCTGCTACTTGTATTACTGGAGATTATTTGCTAGCTGTGGCTAAATTCCTAGATATTACAGTGCACCTGTTCCATGGACTTAGGGGTAAATATAATGAAAGAGCATTGATATTAAATAATATATTGCACTTTATGTGAAAGGTCGGGGCCTTCAGAACACATTCATAAACCTTGAATAAAACTTTTATAAAGCAGTGATGGAGGATTCAAGGTTTTCAAGATTGTTGCCCACAATTCTTTTGTGCTAGTTTTCTTTTTAGGAACTGGACCTTATTGAAGGTTTCTTTACTGAGGTTCATCTGCTAAGTTTACATACCAGTTCCATTCATTAAACCCATATATAGGTTTTAAGAAGAATTTTTTTTTTACTGGTGCTTATGGAGTTTCGTAAGAGTTTTAAGTAATTTGTCTTTACAGCTAAATACCCACAAATATTGTGGCTTATTTAATGTTTAAATGTTTCAATGTTATACCTGGGTATCAATGTTTGAGATTTGTCTTTACCATTTGTTGAAATTATAAGTAATTTATTCCACCATGTAATAAATTGGCAGAAATGGGCCAATCACATTTGAAATACACAATCATGGCCACATTTTTTGAGAATGACCCTTCTTTTTAAAGACCTCTGCAGTTCACCCTGGCATGCTGTCAATCAACTTCTGGCCCACATCCTGACTGATGGCAGCCCATTCTTGCATAATCAATGCTTGTAGTTTTTTCAGAATTTGTCGTGTTTTGTTTGATTACCACAAGCTCTCAATGGGATTAAGGTTTGGAGAGTTTCCTGGCCAATCTCAATGCTTAGTTATCACTTTTGGCTTATGGCAAGGTGCTCCATAATGCTGGAAAAGTTATTGTTCATCAGGAAACTGTTCGATGGATGGGAAAATCTGCTTTCAGAATATGTTTTTGTACCATTCTTTATTCATGGCTGCATTCTTAAGCAAATTGTGAGTAAGCCCACTCCCTTGGTTGAGACTGATGGACTCTAGTTTCTGATGGTGACTTGGCTTTGCTCAGAGAGTCAGAGTATTCACATCCAAGATGACTCACTGCCTTCTTTTTTCTAAAACAAACAAACTTTATGATCAGTTATTTCTCCTTAGATCAGTTATAATCCTTACCATATATGGTTAATATGTTTGAGCTGCCACTCAAAGAGTCAATTCATTTGAAAGGAAAAAAATATGAATAAATCTCAACAATGCTCGAGACTTGCATAGTAGTGTATCATTTTTTTTTTACATGTTCCTTTAGATGCTTCAACCTGTGACTATAGATGCTATGAACCTCCTGCATGCTCATTTTTGTACATGTGCCGTGGATCCAGCATCTAGTAAAGCATCTTTTTCTGTAGTTTACTGTGCAGGGTTGGATTTCACCATTTTAGTGGATTTTCTTTCACCACAAATGGGAGCTTTTACATGCGCTGCAGTATTGACAGCTCAAAGCCGTCTACCTCAAGAGTAAACAAGGAATTTGTTATGGATTTCTACTCTATGACTTATTATGAAGAGGCACAAACCATCTACTGTAGAAACTGCTGCCATCTACTGTTGAATAACTTAAGAAATGTTATATATTAAACTTCCACCATGGATGAAATTTTTCACCTAGGATCTCAAACATGGCCTTACTTAACTCAACTCACACACTTCACGGCGCTCTCCCAACGATTTTCTACCGTCTGAACAACTCACAAATTCATCATCAAACTTGAGAAAGACCCATAAGATTGGTGAGGCATTTTATATAATCTGCAAACCTTTTATTTACTTGTTCCTTTTTAATTTTCCCTTATTTATGTTTAGTTAATAGATCACCTATAGTCTATCAAATTTTTCCTCATCCTGTCACTTTCACATTCATTGAAAGGGAGTCTATTGGTGCTGAAAGGTAGAGATACAGAATTCACATGTTGGGAATTAAAGGTTAATATCATAGTCTATGGCTTCAGGTAATGAAAAAAAAAACAACAAAAAAAAACATAATGTACAAACCAAGACACTAATTGTATTAAAGCATTAAAGCTCAGAGAATTTTAACCATTATTTGTTTTGCAGTTTTCTCTGTTTTTCTCTCTTTCTCTATTTAATGAACATATATGGCTCTGGGGAGACCCGTGGCTTAGTTGTTAGCACTGTCGCCTTGCACCTTCAGGGTCCAGGTTCGATTCTCAGCCAGGTTCCATTCCCGCCTCTGTGTACATGGAGTTTGCATGTTCTCCTCATGCTTCTTGGGTTTCCTCTGTGTACTCCGGTTTCCTCCCACAGTTCAAAGACATGCAGATTGTGACATGAGTGGTGTGTGAGTGTGTGTGCCCTGTGATGGATTGCCACCATGTCCAGGGTGTAGCCCACCTCGTGCTGTAAGTCTCCTGGGATAGGCTCCAGGCCAACCGCGCCCCTGTATACAGGATAAAGCGATATAGACAATGAGTGAGTGAGTGATATGGCTTAGGATTGTGCCATACAGAGTGACGTATCCTTTATTGCAACAAAGGGAAAAAAAAGGGTATATGATATGAACTGAATATTCTGTATATAACCTTTGCAGATTATCTAAACTTATTTGTTTAGCTGTGCATTGATTGAATGAGCACTGTGCTACGTCTGAACTGACTGCACTGTATTTTATGTATAACATCTTCTATTTTTAACTGTTTTATTTTGATTTCAAATCAAATTTTAAATCATTTTAAAAGTTTTTTTTTTATTGCTAACGGTTTAGTTTAGATTTTATGATTATTTTCTTCTCTTTTATGTAAAGCACTTTGAATTGCCATTGTGTATGAAATGTGCTATACAAATAAACTTGCCTTGCCTATATTGTATATTAGCAGATTTTTAACCAACTACCCAAACATGACTAAGCAAAAAAAAAAAAAAGATTTTTTTTATTGTTGATTTGTGGTGTTTCTATGACAAAAATATAATAATATGCTCATTATGAGAGTTTCACAGTCACCTTGCACCTCCAGGGTCTGGGTTCGATTCCCACCTCGGGGTCTGTGTGCATGGAGTTTGCATGTTCTCCCCGTGCTTGGTGGGTTTCATCCAAGTATTCCAGTTTCCTCCCACAGTCCAAAGACATTCATTGCCCATAGTGTATATGTGTGTGTGTGTGTGTGTGTGTGTGTGTGTGTGTGTGTGTGTGTGTGTGTGTCCTGCTATTGATTGGCACCCCATCCTGGGTGCATCCTGCCAGGTTATACAGGATAAAGCGTATACAGTATATAGACGATGAGTGAGTGAGTGACCTTTGCTGTGTTGCCAGCAGATATTTGTACCGCTTGAGTTTTAATGGTTAAAGTCACTAATGCAAGACTAATATTATTCATTTTTACAATACAATTAATAATCTTTAATAAGAAAACTGGCCATAGATATTAGCTGGCATGATGACACAGTGATACGTCTGTGGTCCCTGGTTTGATATTTACAGTAGCTCAAGCTACTGTATGTGTAGAGTTTCTCTGCATCCTCTTCTTACACTGGTTTCCTCCAGGTTCTCTGATCTCCACTCACATGCATATTGGTGCTCAACTGGTTATGCTAGGTGTGAATGAGTGTATGCATGCTACCCTGTGCTGAACTACAGTTTCATTCATTCAGGTTGAATTAAGCTTTGGTCCTGACGATGCAGAGACTTACGGTGGATGGTATGTTCATCCAGCAGATGGCAGGGCAGTTCACTTTTTAAGTAATGCATGCCCTGAGAAGAGAGAAGGAGATAAATCACACTAGATGAACCCACACCTCAATGCCAGACCAGTGAGTGTTCGTGCTCTCCCAGTGGGCACCGCATTAGCATTAGCAAAAAAAAATTTTTTTTTTTTTTTTGATTTACAAGAAGATCTTGATTAGGCTTTTCTAATGACACACCTGATAAAAGCTTCTTCTAATGGACAGCATAATGAAAGGCTGTTCAAATGGAAAACCTAATAGCACACGCCACAAGCTGTCTTAACTCAGTTGTTTTAATAAATGTGCCAAGGTCACCCTGATATTCAGAATAAATCAGGTACTGTTTTATCATATGAGTGATTCCACCATTGAGCTGACATTTGTATCTCATTTACAAATACATGTGTGTGAAATAAAGGTAAAAGGCATTTTAAACACAGGTCACACGTCTTTTATAACGCCCCGTGAGGATATCTCAGATAATTAACTCACAGCACTCATAAAACATCACTTTATAACATCTCATGTTTGAAACATGCTCTTCCACGAATCATCCATTATAGCGTATTAAAATGCACATTGTAATTGTGTCCCACAACATTCATCTAACCCTGTTATCTGAACATATGTATGTGAACATTGGAATATTCCTATCAACAGGAAGAACATCAATAATCTGAAGATAGAGGTGGGAAGGTACGTTTGGTCTTTTTGCTCCATTTTATTTTTAACACCATTGAAATTGACTGATGTGGCCACTTTGAAATTACAGCCTGGGAACCCAAATTAGAGACTGGAGGTAAGTTATTAATAAAAAAATAAATGAAAATCATGTTTTATTAAATTATTAGAATGCTGTTAATGTTCCCTTGTCAGGGAAAATAAAATGAATAGGAGTTATGAATGCTAAAGGGCACCTAATCATGGTGTTACCAGTGTACTGGATTTAGAAATTGTGGTTTCTCACTAGCTATAGCAGGATGTACACATGTGCACACACACACACACACACACACACACACATTGATAAGTATGAAGTGTCAAAATCTGGTTTTGATTTTGTTATAAAAACTCTCATGAGCAAATCTGATTAACCTTTTCCATTTAGTTTCCATGTTTTGTTTGATTGTAACGAAAATAAAATAAATTGCTGTTTTGTCATCATCACATCATGATCAACGTTTAGGTAGGCTCTTCAATGAGACGTGAAATGGGATGTAAGATATGGCCATTTCTGTTAAAGTCTATCCAGGCTCACGCTGAACGAACGAGACACATTCCTGAAAGCTTTCCAGTGTTTTTCCGAAATGTCCCAGTGATCAGCACATGGTGGTTCAATGGTAATTTGGGGCGAGTGTCGGGACTAATCCTAGAACGCTTAAAAAATAATTTTTGGGGAGGTTTTTTTTTTGCATGTAGTGCAGACCATTTCCTGTAAATGCCAAGATGCAAGATAAAAGACCAACAATGTGGCATCGACCACTGCTACTCAAGAACAAATAGCCAGCAATAACTCAGCGCCTGCACCAAGCTCGTAGAGCTCCTGTGATTTTGGAGCACCCATGTGGAAGCAATTTGGAGAGGCCCATAAGCAATTATAGATGTAGCTGTGCTTGCGGCAGCCTAGTAAGAGCACGTTCAGCACTTAAGGCATGTTGTCAAGAAGGTTCCAGGTTGAAAAGGGAAAAAGATCACGGATTGGATGGAAAGGGCAGCTTTCTGACCAATAGGGACAAGTTTTGCATCCGTGAACTGATTTGAAAATGTGCTGTTGGTGTGTGTGTGTGTGTGTGTGTGTGTGTGTGTGTGTGTGTGTGTGTGTGTGTGTGTGTGTGTGTGTGTGTGTGTGTGTGTGTGTGGCAGAATGTCAGGTAATGCAGGGAATCAATAATTAATGGAGTAGGTTTTAATCACACTGTGTTGATGTGATGTAGCACCAGACCCTGGATTACTCCTGTTGCTTTCACTGTGGATGTAAAGTAGTAGTAAAGACAAGATGGTCTAACGAATTGTACACAGTCAAGTCAACTCAAGCCATACTGTATATTATTATATACAGTACAGGGTGGCCCAAAACTTTGGATCCATAGGCATTTTTCCTTACATAAAATTCGACAGTTTATTATTTTTTTTTCAGACTTTAGGAGCTAACAATAGACAATGGAACAGAAAAAGACCTAGCACCATTTTTTCCCCTTCGGTTTCATGTGAAATTAGTAGTCGACCCAGAACAATTGTTGCTATAAAGGAAGAAATCATCTCTGTGTCTAACAGCAGTCCTTATACATGAAGAAATATTCACTGTTCATGTTTCCAATGTATCCAGCGTGAGAATTTGTCCCAGAAATGCTAACCTTCATGTCTTAAAATAACAATGGACTGGTGTTGTTGTTGTTACTTATATTATTATACTCATACGGATAATTTCACGTGTGTTATTTCATACTGTAGTTTTGAAATCTCCTCTATCGTTGAAGAATGTTGAAAATAAATCAGTAAACGAACCAAAAAAAAAAAAAACATTGAATTAGAAGGTATAGCAAATTTTTGATTGGTACTGAAAGTACTGTAAGATCATTTTCATACACACACGTGATGAGAGCTCCAAGGATTGGGACTAAACAGCTGGGTGGCCGTAAGAAAACCACTTATTAGTGAGAGTAATCTGGGAAAAAATGATTCCATTTGCTAGGGAGCATAAAGATTAGAGTGTGGAGAAATAGCAAAAGGTGATGTGGTCAATTCAAGAAAGGAAGCAAGATGACTGAATGAAATCTTGGAAAGGAAAGTGCATTAAAAAAGACCACATCCAACAGTTATGGTTTTCAATAAAAGATGATTAAGCAGCAATGCTCAGATGAACTACTTTTTTTTTCTTCACTATTTTGTCAAACAAATAGTACAGCCTTAACCTAGAAATACAATATTCCCTTCAATTTTCAGTAAAATATAACTAACAAACTAAAGGCATGTTGATTTGTATAATTACATAATTGAAACACTTTAAAGCTAAATGAGAAAAAAAAAATCTCTGTCTTACTGTATCTGTGTGGGACTTCATTATTCCGAACACTCGCATTCAAGGAACAGTATTCCGTATGGGACATTTCTTTGGGGAAATCAGACAGCGTTTGGTGAAATTACATTTTAAAACTTCTTTGATATACAGTATAATATAATAATACTTTTTGGGGTTGTCTTTTTACTACCTTTCATCACATTTGAAATTAAGGAAGAAAACAAGGAAAAACAACCAAGGCAAAAAGTCACGTTATAATAATGAAGGCAGGTTGATTACAGTCCACTGAAATATTAGGCAAGTGGGGTCTCAAACAGTTTGATGTAAAAAAGAGCATGTAATAATAATATTAATAATGATAATTAGCAGGCGGCACGGTGGTTTAGTGGTTAGCACTGCACCTCCTGGGTCCGGGTTCGATTCCTGGATAGGTTCAATTCCCACCTCTTCTCTCCGAGCTTGGTGGGTTTCCTCCGGGTACTCCAGTATCCTCCCACCAAAGATATTCCTCCCCTCCAAAGACATGCAGATTATGTACAAATGGCATTCACAAATTGCTCAAATTGTATGAGTGTATGTGCCCTGCGATGGTTTGGCAGGGTGTACCCCGCCTTGTGCCCTAAGTATCCTGCGATAGACTAGACATCCAGACATCAAGACTCTCTATATAGGATTAAACGTTGATGATGATGATGATGATGATGATGATGATGATGATGATGAAGAATTAGCCTTGTTGTTGCACTACCAGTTTATATTTAATTCATGATCAGCAAATAGAATTTATTATTTTGGTTTTTAATTAGTCGGAGATACCAGACATACAAACTACTGTGCTACCATACTGTATGTTTGTTCTTTACTATACCTGTAACCGCTGACATGCACAGGACAGGGTATAAGGCTAACCTTACTGAAGCATCTGCCCATTAGCCCCAGTAGCCTGCAGGCTAATAGATTGGCAAAAAAATTCTGAGAGGGAAAAATCTTAGCTGTTGTGGTTCAATATGACCCAGTCCCAGTTGGACTTTTATATGAATGCCCCTCAAATAAAAACATAGTTGAGATGTTGATATTGTGTGTGTGATACATATATACAGTACATACAGTTACATACACTACAAGGTGCTTGATGGGATTGAGGTCAGGGCTCTGTGTGAGTCAGTCAAGTTCTTCCACACTGAACTCATCAAACTTATGAACGCATCATGTCTTTATAGTCCTAGATTGTGCACAGTCATGCTGGAATTGAAAAGGGTTTCCCCCAAACTGTTGCAGAGTTGGAAGCATAGCATTGCATGCTAAATGCTAAAGCATTAAGATTGCTCATTACTGGGGATGGACGGCCTAATTGAAACACCTGAATTCAATAATTAACACAGTTTTGGGTAAATACTCAAGTGAAAAGAACCCATTAGCCTGCATGCTACTTGAGTGCTAGCCTACTAGCTAATCAGCTGGTAAACTTAGTTTTACTTTTTTACAGATCGACTTTATTATCTCAATTTACATTTCCTATTCAATCAAATTTTTATTCCATATGTCAGCTAAGTTTTTATTACCTGGTTATCCAAACATGATGGATCTTGCGACACAAAAAATCCATTTCTGTGCCCTGAAGCTAAATCCAAGATGAACTTTGACGCTACCATCATCATATATCTTTTCCATATTGAAAAATTAATTGCTTGATATTGGAACATGTCATTGGAACTGTCCCAATATGACACTGGGCTTTCTTGTGTTCACTGAGATCTCTGTGTTTTCCATGACAGCTCCGTGTTGCCTAAAAGTATGAAGCCAAACCACTGTGCTTACTGTTTACTCAACCTACTGTAATTCCCCTGAACGGAAATAACTTCTTCTTTTTTTTTTTAAAAGCATGTCTCTAAATGTAGACAGCTGTTTGGGAAATCTTGTATCACAGCCAAAGGGACATTGCATCTAGGAATAGCATTTTTGGATGACAATGTTTTCAATACCCAGAGGCATCCTTTAAATTTCTGGGCCTTTTGCCTGGACTATCTTAGTCCAAGCCCCTTGAGGCCCCTCTCCGCCTGTGGGCCTTGGTTAATCAGTTCCTGTCTATACCACTATATCACATAACAAGTTCAGTATAACGATTTCAGACTTCCTTATTATGTACCCATATGTGAGTACACATTTACATGTGTCTGTGTTGTATTGTCATAAATCACGTAATATATAACAAGGTATTGTTGCTGGGTTATAATAAAAAAAAGCCTCACTATTTCTATTCCAACACAAAATGTCATCCAGACCACATGGCTCCAGATATGATGCTTAAAGCCAAGCCTTTTAGAAAAGCACAGTCATACGAGCTCTGCATTTGGCAGAATCATGCATTCGCACAAGTTACTTACTGAACCTTAAACCCTGCTAAGAGAACTGTGTACGTTGCTAACTTGTCTCATTTTCATGCCCACAATCTGCTTCCCATCTGGCATAACTCATTTTAATTAAGATGGCAGCATTACAAAACAAGGGAGGAAACGGAGAGCCTTAGTCACGCAATTGTTCCTGTTTGAGGCATTTCCTGGCGTACGATGACAGCAGAGCGTGCAGTTGTGCTGAGGTGGTTCTACAACACCTGCCAACGTCCGTCTTCCTCCTCCCATGGGCCACAGCGGTGCTCCAGACCCAACAGCCGGCCTCCACGACGCTTCACTGCCCAGCACCGGAGCCAGATGTTCGAAACATGATGGAACAATCCATTACAATGATGAAACTGCTGGAATGGTGTTCCACGTGCCTTCGGAACCTGTCCAAGATCACACGGTAGGGAGCCTCTGTGGAACACTGCTCAGGTATCCTTAGGGGAATGTCTGCTCAGAGCTCACTTCAAGGTACAGTGATTCACTTCTCTGGAGGAGGAGAGAAATGAAATGCTTTGACAAGACCAAATGCTCACAGATTAGCTTGTCAGAGCTGGTGAGAGAGAAGCTTTGGAAGTCTAAAGTTGACCTCCTTTGAGGGGGAGGCGGGGGGGGGGGGGGTGAGAAATATAACCGAGTAAAATGGTATTAGCAACAAGCAAAATATTTTGTCTAATTTATTAGCAGCAGAAGTGGTCTGTGTCTTTTTGTTGAAAACCTATGCATGCTTACAGTATATTCTTTTAGGGGGAAAAAAAGCAAACTCAGTTCTAGACCCCTTATGAGTTTATTAGTTGTCCCTGTGCGGGAGCCCTTTATAGTTGTATGTTCGTCCTCTTTTAGGAAAGCTATGAACAATTAATTACGCAAGAAAGTGTTTTTCTCAGAGGCTCTAAGGATGTTTAAAAATGATTGGCTTTCTAAAGGCGCGATGGTGGATTAGTGGTTAGCACAGACACCTTTCACCTCCAGGGTCTGCGTGCATGGAGTTTGCATGTTCTTGTGGGTTTCCTCCGGGTACGCCAGTTTTCTCCAATATGCAGATTAGGCTGGTATTTTCAAAATTGCCCGTAGTGTGTGAATGCATGTGTAAATGTTGACCAGGAGGACCTACTACGGTCGTACAATGGTCTTCTAAAATTTTTCCTACCAATTTTGACAAATGTTAAGGTAAAATTATTGTCATATTAAAGGATCCACATGTATTTTATCGCCCTCTGCTGGCTGTCAGATGAACTGCAAAATAATTTTAAAAGGTTTCTTTTTAATGTTTTGATCAGCCACTTCGTTCTGCTCTGTTGAAACTAGTCATACCTACTCAATAGGATTCCCTTCATGAAAGAGTGCTCAGCTATTATGAAGAAATAAAAAAAAAAAGTAAACAGAAGCCTTTAATGGAATTAAACTGCTAGGATCATCTTGCCTGGCCATGTCGGTAAAAAGTGTTTTTAAAGTGTTTACTTAATTATATAATTCCAGATCTAGAAGAAACTAAATATTACATTACACGCTGCATCTTTATGTCATAAATGAGTATTTTTTTATAGTCAAGTCTTTTCAAAACCTTTAATAGGATAAGCTTAAAAGCAGCAATGCCATTTGGAATTTTGGGTATCGTGAGTTAATAAATTGACCCACTCACCCCATGCAGTTTTCATTCTTGTGAAAATATTAGGCCCCTTGTTTGCTCAGGGCTCTTGGAGTATTGGAATTATCTGGATCTATTGCTCAAATGAAAGAAAAAAAAAGTGCATTTTACATTATATATGGAATTCAGAAGCAGACAGTGGCCTATATGAAATACTACTGTAACACTGCCCTGTTTTCTCTGTTGAACCAGTCTTGGAGAAATCAGACAGACCTCAGGAGCTGGACAGCATCTTCCCTTTTTATCCCTTCTTTTTTTCCCCCAAGACTACGGTCTTGACCGCTGCTGTGACGGCAGTTGAAGTTAAAGCTGAAAAGAAGTGAACTGTGGAAACTGCAGGCTGAAGATTCTGTGACTCATCGAAAAACAGCAGTAGTGCAGAACCGCATCTTGGCATAATCACAGAAAATGGCCTCCTAGCATTTTGGTGACAGATGAAAGAAGTCAAAGGATGTAATTGAATACAGGAAAATCAAATTCGGCCTCCTTGTCATGTAAAAGAAATGTCATTTATTTTTTCCCCCCAAGCTGGGTGAATCTCACAGAGGCAATAATCACTAGGCTGGTATAAAAGCAGGAGTTAGGACTCCATTCTTCACTGCACCCCACTGTCTTCAGTCTGCCAAGCTGTGTGTCTCTTATCTACCCAGAACAGCCCTCTGCACTCTGCCAGAGCTCAGGCGGTTCAAATTGGGGGTAATGTCTTCCTTTTCTGCGCGCCAGCCCGATCACATCGCATGGATAAAGTGATTATGGAAATGCTGGGGTGGCGCTGGAAGCAGCCTTTAGGGAGCAGGAGACGGCAGCCGACATGGAGTCCTTAGCACGCGAAGAGGGCTGTGCTTTATTGTTCCCTAGCAGTAGAGAGCATTTGTGTACACACTGTTTTCATTTAGAGAAAGACAGACAGATTGTGATTGGTCATTGTTTAGGAAGACATGGGGGAAAAAAGGAACTGGATATAATTTTTTTTTTTTCACATCCTTCATCGATCAGGTTTAGTCCAAAGCCTGTGTCCATCAACAGTGCCATGGCGCTTTCTGCTCACGATCAATGGGTCGGTGCAGCCAAGCATGTGATTGACATTTAGAAATGGCAGCTTCAGTAGTAAGAGGGGATGCATTGACTGAGTTAATCAAGAAGCGCTGGCGGTTACTTAAACCATTTAAAAGCTGAAATGAGTAAATAAAGGTATCCGCTCTACACTAAGTGTACTGTATGTTGCCGCCATATTTGTTCTATGGTAAGTTGCTCTTCCGTTCATACCGTGTATATGAACCACCCGAATAAAGAAGGCAGGGCACATCGGCTAAGAACGGGTAACAGGGGACATTGATAAAGCACACGAAAATGGAGTTTTAAATTAGCTCAGGCACTTTTTATGAATAATCTGTGCCATTATTTCCCATTTCCCTGTAAAACACTCCGCCTGAAAAAGGTGATAAATTTCTTTGATTTTTGTCCTAATTGGTTGTGGTTGTACGGGAATGCCTTTTCAAATGAAGGATTAGCAAAATGCAATTTCAAAGAGCAGGCGTGTGTGACTGTGCCTAACGCTGTAGAGAGAAGGAGGTGAGCTAAGCCATTTCCAATATGCAGCAGAAGCGATCAGAAGGTCATTAGGAGATTCTGGTCTGGATGTTGGCTTTTCTCCTGAACCACTCAGCTTCTGTTCTCAACATCCAGACCAGAACGGATTCCACGTCCTACGTTTGCTCTGGCTACTTTTAAAAAGTGGGTCTTAAGAGACGCCTTTGAAAACAGATTTAAATCCCATTGTTCGAACCATGCTCAGAGATTTGAGACGTACTTTATACAATTTAAGAACCATTCAAGTCTATGATTCATACTTCTGTTTAACTGGTCTGTGATCCTAGTTGTATGTATGGGTTGCATTTCAAAGAAAATCCATTTAATCTTCAGGGTTGAGGTGGATCCAGTGTGGGGAAAACAGGAATACACCCTGGATGTGACCACAGGCATCACAGGAACCCTTGAACATGCATTCACAGACCTTAGAGTGTAGTCAAACCACCTCCTGGTATGGTCTTGGAGGTGGGAATGCACCGGAGAACCCAAAGATAACCCACGTCCACACAGGAGAATGTGAAAAACACCACACAGACCTTGATCTGAGCTCAGGATCGACCAGGAGACCATGCTCCAAGCTGCGAGTCATCACCCTGGAACAACATGTCAAGCCCCATCTAATCAAGAAATGGATGAATATGAATATATTATCCTAATTTTCTTCACTGACTCATCTGAGATGAAAACATTCTTAAAAATAATTTTGCCTCTCATCTTATTACGCCTCCTTCCAATACCTGACGTCATAACACACATGGTCAATGACTGCAAGCGTTGATGCTTTTAAGCAATCAATTGATGCAGGAGCTGGAAATGAAGAACATTACAGGAAGATGGTGATCAAACATAATGAGCTGATTTTCATTTTACGCATGACACAGCAATCAGATTCAATCTGCTTAGCTGGAGATGCATTTCATTACAAGTATAAAAGCATGCAGTGAAAGTTTTATCAGGAAATAATTGCGATAGGAGATGATTAGAGCCCCCACTAGATGCAACCTATAAAAGACTTCTTATTCATCTTAGCAGCGGTAATAATATTTTCAAATATAAGAAATTTCATATATACAGGGTGGGACATTTGTATGGATACACCTTAATAAAATGCGAATGGTTGGTGATATTAACGTCCTGTTTGTGGCACATTAGTATATGTGAGGGGGCAAACTTTTCAAGATGGGTGGTGACCATGGTGGCCATTTATAAGTCGGCCATCTTGGATCCAACTTTTGTTTTTTCAATAGGAAGAGGGTCATGTGACACATCAAACTTATTGGGAATTTCGGATCGAAATTGTGTTGATATCTGATGAACGCAGTAACTGGATCATTGCAGCAGATTTCAATGCAAGACACCCTACGAGACCACCCATCTCCCATGCTACAGTTAGCAAACTGCTTGCTAAGTTTAGTGAAACTGGTTCAGTGTTGGATTTGCCAAAATGTGGACGCATGAAAACTGTCACTAATGAACAAACATCAGTGGCTGTCCTAGCTTCATTCAGCAAGAGCCCACAGCGTAGCACTCGCCGCATGTCACTGGAGAGTGGCGTTAGTCGAACATCCTTTCGGCGGATATTAGCTACTCACAAATGGCACCCTTACAAACTCCAGCTACTGCAGCATCTCAACGAGGATGACCCAGATCGGCGCACACAATTTGCAGAATGGGCAAAACAAAAATTGGAACAGGACCCTCAGTTCACGCAGAAGATTTTGTTCAGTGATGAGGCAAACGTTTATGTGAATGGTGAAGTTAACAAACAAAACCACCGCTATTGGTCTGACACTAACCCACATTGGATAGATCCCTCCAAGACTGTTGGAACAAAAAAAGTGATGGTATGGTGTGGTATATGGGGTACAAAGATAGTGGGGCCATTCTTCATCAATGGAAACCTCAAGGCCACTGATATTTGAAATTGCTACATGATGATGTGTTTCCCTCTTTATGCACTGAAGCTGGCACGTTCCCTGAGTTTTTCCAGCAAGATGGTGCACCACCACATTATGGGTGTCAGGTCCGAGCATTCCTAGATGAACAGTTTCCTGAAAAGTGGATTGGTCGTCGTGGGCCAGTTGAATGGCCCCCAAGGTCTCCCGATCTGACCCCCTTAGACTTTTATCTTTGGGGTCATCTGAAGGCAATTGTCTATGGTGTGAAGATACGAGATGTGCAGCACCTGAAACTACGGATACTGGAAGCCTGTGCTGGCATTTCTCCTGCGGTGTCGCTATCAGTGTGTGAAGAGTGGGAGAAGAGGGTTGCATTGACAATCCATCACAATGGGCAGCACATTGAACACATTTTATAAGTGGTCAGAAACTTGTAAATAACTCATGAAAGAATAAAGTTACGTTAAAACCAAGCACACCATTGTTTTTCTTGTGAAATTCCCAATAAGTTTGATGTGTCACATGACCCTCTTCCTATTGAAAAAACAAAAGTTGGATCCAAGATGGCCGACTTCCAAATGGCCACCATGGTCACCACCCATCTTGAAAAGTTTGCCCCCTCACATATACTAATGTGCCACAAACAGGACGTTAATATCACCAACCATTCCCATTTTATTAAGGTGTATCCATATAAATGGCCCACCCTGTATATTTAATAATAGATAACCTGGATATAAAGTGAAGAGGAAAAGCAATTTTTTTTGTATGATATGTGTGTGTGGTGGGGGAAAGCACAATCCTTTTAACCAAATCGTAGGCTTGAAGTAAATTATTAATTAAAAATTATAAGTAAATTGTCCATGTCCTTGTTGTTCTCACATAGGTAACATGGATGTTAGGTAAAAAAAAAATTGTGTATTTGATCATTTTAGGTAGGGTTTGGGAATACATGCATACATGATGCTAGGGGAAAAGGGGGGGGGGGGCTCATAATGAAGGACAATGCTCCTTTAGAACATGATGCAAGAATAAGCAGAAATTTTAAGAGAAATAAGAGAAATCTCTTAATATTTTCTGCAGAAGTAACTACAAAATCCATGCATTTGAACGTTTGAACACGGATTTAGCTGATGGAGCTGATGGAGATTAACATAAGAACTCTATATGCCAAAGCATATTTCACTCTTCAGGGGGAAAAAAGTGCAATATCAAATGCCTTCTGAAGCTTTGGTCATTCTAGCCTTTCAGACGGCGTTAATGATTTTACGGGGAAAACGAATGAATTGCACTCGCAAATCAGTGTGTAAATGACAAATGAAGCCTTGGAAAATATGAAAAGAGGAATGATGATAGGAAAAAAATAAGAATGGGGGAGAAGGGGATGAAAAATTGCATCCAGGAAGAACTGTGAAAATGTGACCTATTCAAAGGGGATAATTTGCAAGGATCTGTCATGTCACGATGGAAACGCTAAGCACATTAATTTAAGAACCCCCCCCCTTTTTCTATGCTCTGTCTTAGACAGAGAGAGAAGGGGGGGTTGCTATAGTTAAGGATTAGCAAGGGAGAGCCTTTGATGATTTCAATTATTAGTCTGAGTTTGAACACGCAGACGAGGGTGACATCAAAGTGTGCAGCGATTAGCAGCCTGCTAACTCCGAGGCGGCAGAAAGCTAATCTTTAAAGTGACAACAAACATCTTCCTAGCACTCCAGTCCAGATCCAGACATGGCAAGACAGAGCAGCACGGCTAATTGGCCAAATCACCTTCAGCAGCGTTGGAGATACTGGAGTGGGACAGATAAAAACTGAAGAGCTCTGTCTGTGTTCGTTTTCATCTTTCCTCAGAGAGTCACTAGTGCTGCAGTCCTGAGTGCTACATGAACACTGAGCGGTACTAGAATGCGAAGACATGTGAGGTCTGCATGGACACTCCCAAATGCTTTAAAACAATGCACAATGCAGGTTGTCTATGCACTTTAACTCTTAATCGGGCGAGGAACCATATTTGGTAACTCTGTCCATGCCACGATCAGAACCTCAAGAAGAAAAAAAAAAAACATTTTAATATCCAAGCATTACAATAAGTGCCCTATAAAGAGGTAAAATATGTCCATTTTTGACTCAAACAGATTCTATAAACCTGTTTTTGCAAATTTGGGAAAACTTAAATGTCTGAGGAGTTTCTGAGCAGAATCATTTTCCTGTCATTTTTAAACTTCAGATAAATGCCTGTGGAGCCATTTTTGCAGGGGATTTTCCTTCTGCATGTAGTGTGACTGACAAAATACTACCAGACATTGACAAAAAAAAAAAAGTACACTCTGTCTAAGACTAGAACACTAAAAATCTAGAAATCTAAAACACTTTTGCAAAAATATGTATATTCTTACAAAAAAAAAAAAAAAAATATATATATATATATATATATATATATATATATATATATATATATATATATATAAAATGAAAGCTACATATACAGTACAATTATAAAACACTTCAACCAAAAATTAACCCAAAAATATAAATACAACAATAACTTGAACTCTTCAATTAAGAATCATAAAACACTGATTTTTTTATTTCTATGTTTATTTTTTTTTAAAGGATGTTAAAACTAAAACCATAATTCAGAGAAGTGTAGAACACTAAAAACAAAAGATGCCTACTTCAAGAAAAATGTTTTATATCTAGAATCCCAAAATCTAGGCTCCTACAACACATCTTTAGAAGCATGTTATATCTAGAACCCCAAAATAGTCCCGAAGAGTCATAAAACGTCATAAAACAATGAAAAATTAACAGTCTTAAATATGTATATTTCTTAAACTTCACAATAAAAAAAATAAGTAAAAAAATATAAATAAAAGTAAAAAACAACTACAAGATCAAGAACCATAAAAAAAACTGCAACTGAAAAATGCACTCTACGGGATACACAATAAACCACTAGAATCTGACCTGCAGGACTGTAAAATATAGCAAAATAAAAGCATACACCTAGGAAAAAATGACAGTTTAAAGTTAGCACATTCAAAAGATAGAACATTAACACAATAAAGAAACGGCACTCTGTCCATGGTTTTTGTTTAGAACCCTAAAATTCATAACCCTAATGAAAAATATGATCCTAGAAAACAAAAACAAGAATGTTAAAAACTAGAAACAGGAAAGTAAGTGTACATATTTGGACTTTATAATCCAGAATATATATATATATATATATATATATATATATATATATATATATATATATATATATATATATATATATATATGCTAAAGTTAAATGCTAGAACCCTAAAACATATGAAACAAAAATATGCTTCTAAGGCAAACAAATATATAACCTAGATTTCTAGAACCTGAAAAGTGTGCACTCTTAAAAAAAATAAAAACTGCAAATTAGAATGATTTTACTCATAGAAAATCAACAATTAAAAGTGAAATCCTGTGATGTAAAAGGAAAAACAACTTCAGGACATAAAAGATCAGTTTTTGTATTCCTTAAACAAACAGATCAATAATTAATAATTCCATGATCAAGAATGAATAATTTTAGTGCCTCTTTTAGTTTTTACCATAGTTCAGTAAAATGAACATTCCCCTAATGCTGGGTACCTAGCCAATCCCATGATGAATAATAATGGGCATTACAGATGATGTGAAATCTTTTACAAACGTATTAAATATCTCAGTTTGGTTTGAGTGAACTGCTTAGGAGCGAGTCAGCTCCATTTCCTTGGTGAAGAGTTCATCAAATCTAAATGACAAAATATTTTCAGATTTCAGATGCATGTATCATAAACCTGGTCCATTTCTCACTGTAACTGATGTAAACCCACAGAGCATGGTGAGCTCTTATAACAACATAACAGCAGTAATTAAAGTCATTTGTAAATCGCATGGCTAGCTAGCAGCTGCCAGAAAGTTTGTTATTAATTAAAGGGGTACTCATGTAATTCATCATAAAGAACACAGCGGTTTATGGCCATAGGCCTGTTACACTCGTGCTTTTGATCTATTGCTGTATTTTTGTGCTGTTAAGGTCAGAATATATTAATGTGTGATACGGTAGGAATAATTTCACTCCCCCGTGTTTGTCACTGCGCTGAGGACCAGGAGGAACTGAACACTTACGGGAAGGTACATTAACTAAGTGTGCAGAGCTAATGATTTTTTTTTTTCTTGCTGCCCCACAAAAAAGACGCTAATTGATGAATGAGCACTATCTCTTTACCAATTTTTTGCTCTCAGAGCTTATTGGAGCAAAGAAGAACGGATTCGGTGATATCCATCATTGAGAATAAAAACGACAAAATAATTGATTTCTGAGGCTTTTACAGAGAGGAAAGGGAGGGGGTAAGTGCGGGGGGGTTGGGGTGGGTTCTCAGGAGCAAATTTGAAAAAATTATGTTCAACAAGTACTATTAGTTATTAGCAGAACACCTGCCAACATATGCTCAGCTATAAATTAAAAACACAAAAGTTTGTTGTACCACAATGCTATTAAAAGCTGAACTCTGATTGGTCAGAAGGTGCTGGTTAATGAAAAGAATAGCAACTCTGACAAATGTTCAGACTCTTAGCCCAATCACGGTTTTATATAAATTTTCCCTGTTCTAATATAGTATTGTTTCTATGGTAACCAGTGTTGGGTGTAACGCGTTAGAGTACTCGGATTACTTTTTTGATGTTCCGAGTAATCTAACGCGTTACTCAGTTACTTAGTTACTTCTTCGAAAATGTAATCCGTTATTCAGACAATTTATGTAATCCGTGAGCCAGACAGCAGTCATTCCAAATCCATTAGTGTGTGTGTGAGAAAGTCGTCCTACAAGCCCCGCCCCAATAACCCCCCCCCCTCCCCCTGTTATTCCAGCTGTTATACCCCTATCTCACCTATGCAGTTTGCGAGGACAGACACGCGGAAAGATGGAAACCTAATCACAGCCAAAACTCGCGGTGAGTCATGATGAACCGTACTTACGGTCACCGCGCGAAACCGCGTAGGTGAAATAGGGGTATTAGTAGTCAACGGATTATGGGCCAAACTTGAATGAGTGATGATGGTAGAATAATTATAAAGGTCTTGACTAAAACAACATGCATGAGGAAGCACAAAGGAGTTTTCATTTCCTGCAATGGAAAAGTCGAAATCTAGCTAGTTACTTTTATCAGAAAGAAACGCAGTAATGTAACGGATTACTTTTTGAAGACAGTAATTTTGTAATGTAATTAGTTACTTTAAAAAGTAACGTCCCCCAACACTGATACAACATATAATTGATCTTATTAACAGTTAGCTCTGACCAAGTAATCTGATTTGATTTTGACTGTACACCCTTTATAGTGCATTAGCTTTTTTTAAAAAATTTTTATTTAATGCTGTTTGGGATTCAACCCCAGCACCAGGAAGTTAGCTAATATTAAAGGGTAATGAAAGTAGAAATATAAAGTAAATCTTGTAACATCTCTCTGAATGCGCACCCCCTCCATGGCTTATTCTGCACAACTTTTGGCTACACAGTACCTTTAGGATACAAACCTTTTTTGTATTCAGTTATTCAGTATAACAGCTTACATGATATTGTTCAATTGTGTTATATACTAGATACATACAGCATGCAAAGAGTATTGCTAAACAGTTAGCGAAGGAAACCGTATAATAATTTGTATATAAGACTATGATTAAGCTTTTGTGTAAGGAATTAGCATTTATGGAAGGAGTCTCCAGTGTCAGCGTTTGTAACTGTTACAAACTCTTTTACAGATTCAATGTGTGACTGTAATTGATGTTGATATTTTCATAATATAGGTTCATAATTCCCTTTCAAGCTCAGTAAGGAAACTTTGTTTCATTTATTTGCAACTTTATACCAACCATCTGAGGCAGTGCATTAGTCTGTTTGGGGATCAGCTGATCCGCCGCGGTTATCACAGTACGCTGAACAGCACCTGTAGGCTCACTGATACTCAGCTTAAAGCCCACGCTGGGAACAAATCTGGCACTGAGTTACTCCACGCTACAGTTCACTGACTCCTCCATGCAGAGAGCTCCAAGCGATAACAGCGTGCGAACCCTGAGGACTGGCCGAATCCAGCTGGAGGAGCTCCCCGTATGCACACAGCTGCCAGTGTTTACAGGTCAAGGTGATTGGATTGATCCTCTTGCAGTCAAGAATAAATGAATTGAGCTACTTGAGAATGTTCTGTGTGTTGTGGTAATTTGATTCCATCATACAAATAACCTTAAAAAAAAAAAAAAAAAAGGTGTTAGAGCATGACAAGCTGCCAGAACAGTTTAAATTCTCCTTGGCTTGGATTCTATACATGTCTACAATTGTTCTAGTGTGATGAACACTATTCTTTCCAAAGATATTCCCTCAGCTGGGATTTTGGTGATGTTGTAAGGAATATGAGCAATGTTTGGATGCATAAATGTTTTGTTTAGTTCGTTTTTGATGATGGTGCCGGACATCATCATCATCGTCATCATCATCACACTGTTCTGTGAATCTCCATGTCCTGTGGAGAAAAAAAAAAAAGAGACCATACCCATCAGGATAGAAATGTTTCTGCAGATGATGAAGCTTATCGATCAGAAGAACTTCATATCCCTTTGAAGATATTTTACCTTTAGGGCAATTGGAGACAAACTACCAGATGGATGGAAGGGTGGATGGATTCTTTTTTTTTTATCAAAGTTCCTTTGAGGGTTCTTAGGATAGTTATGGCACTTTAGTTTAATAAAGTTATTCTACATTGAGCTTTACAGGAAAACTGAAACATTCTTAATTAGTACTGCAATTTTCCCCTTTTTTGTCCAAATAAAGCATACATATCATATTCACTGCATGGGCAAAAAAAAAAAAGTCAGACACACCTTGATTTTGTTGAACACCTTTGCTGTGATTGCATTGCATTTCATTGTTTCAATAAGCTTATGCAATGTCACAGTGTTTATAGGTGCATCACTTCATCTGCCTCTCTTCCTATACTAATGAACCCAATGTTCCACAGTCCAGGTTTTGCTCCCTAGGAAATTGAAACCTTGTTTCCCAATTAGTCTCATTGATGAGTGGTTCTCTCAAAGCTACAGTATGAAGCTCTTTAGTCCCAGTCCTTAGAGTTCTCTTTGCATTGTTTGTACAGTATTTTACAGTAAGAGTTATGATTTTATCATTCATCATAGCTGATGTCTTTTTTTTAAATTATTATTTACAATTGGATTCCACCAGGGCCCGTATTCACAAAGCTTCTTAAAAGGAGCAAAAGTTGCTCCTAGTGATGACATTTTCTTAGATTTTCCCCTTAAATTTAGGATTAATTCTTAGTAAAGATAAAAATGATTCACGAAACATCTTAGTCCTAAAAACAGCTCCTAAGGTAAAAATTGTTAAGAGTACAGAGGAGGACTTTTAAGAGGCTAAAGAGTTTCTATAGCAGAGGACAAAATGGCGGGAGGAGGAAATAAACTCAAAATACTGAACATAAAGCTAAAAGTAAACACTGCTCTTCTGTCCAATTTGGTTTTCTTGTTCTCTTACTCCTTTCCATCTCTCTTGGATTGTTGGCTACAGACCATCCAAAAGTGCAGCTTAAACAGACTGTCCTGCAATCATGTAAATTTGTTAAAAGGTCACCCATTTTGCTCCCATCAATCTGAAATAGATTACGAGTAATAAAATCAGTTTAGTAAATAAATGTGAGAACTTAGATATACCTGTAGCAACTACTGTGTGGAAATTGGTTGCTTCAAAAGTCGACACATTTTCAATGTTTAGCTGTTTAATTATCTTTAAGACATTTAGCCTAGAAACTTTGCATAAAGTAGCCTTTAGTCATGATTATACATTTTCTTCATATACAAACATTATGATTTCACTGTCTATTCTATATTTTCATATATTCTATTTTCACAAAGAGTGCATTTCAAGACCTTTACAGAGGTCAGAGGATATATTTTTTTATTATCCAATCACAGTCCTCGAATTGCTGCATCATCCCTAGCAACGGGGTCAACCACACCTCCTCACTAAGATAAAGGGTTTTGTACTTTCCTTACTCAGAGTTGCTCTGAGAAGTTTCCTAAATCACTTTTAGTCTAGGACTCCCAGCTAGGACTTTTTAAGCTAAGATAGGAGCTCGCTGAGAGAATTTTATGAAGCTTTGTGAATACGGGAATATTTTTTACTGCTATCCTTCCAGGTTTTAATAATGCAATTTATACAGGGTGGGCCATTTATATGGATACACCTTAATAAAATGGGAATGGTTGGTGATATTAATGTCCTGTTTGTGGCACATTAGTATGTGTGAGGGGGCAAACTTTTCAAGATGGGTGGTGACCATGGTGGCCATTTGGAAGTCGGCCATCTTGGATCCAACTTTTGTTTTTTCAATAGGAAGAGGGTCATGTGACACATCATCAACTTATTGGGAATTTCACAAGAAAAACAATGGTGTGCTTGGTTTTAACGTAACTTTATTCTTTCATGAGTTATTTACACGTTTCTGTCCACTTATAAAATGTGTTCAATGTGCTGCCCATTGTGATGGATTGTCAATGCAACCCTCTTCTCCCACTCTTCACACACTGATAGCAACACCGCAGGAGAAATGCCAGCACAGGCTTCCAGTATCCGTAGTTTCAGGTGCTGCACGTCTCGTATCTTCACACCATAGACACCATAGGCCCACCCTGTAGTTTGTAACCCATTATTGCAGTGTCAACAGTCTGTCTAGTTGTTTTCATTGCTTGATGCAGGCCAATAATTTGACACTTCTGAAACAGAGGAACAGGATACGCCTTCTGACATGGTTGTTTAAGAAATGAGAAACTGCATCAGTTAAGACTAAATAACTTGTTTCCAGCTGAACCATATTAATCACTGCAGTAATTATCCAATGGAAGGCTCCTAACTATTTGCTCAGTTAAATCCAGGTGGTGACTTATTTTTTTTTTGGGCAGTGTGCGTGTCTAATTAGTAAGGTGCTGTGATTTTTACTTTTTTTAGTAGCTGCATATTTTTCTTCCACGTTGAAGAAACAAAATTACAGTCTGCTAAAACACTTTTTTAAATATTTTTTTTTTATATTTTGATACTCTCATCAACAATTACTGTTGATTATGTTCCTATAACAACATGTTCCAAAGGGTTTTATAGTTGGCAAAAAGTGTGAGAATCTGCCATCCTACCCCTTGTATTAGTTTAAAAGCATATTTATTACAATGAGCAGAATATTATAATCCTGTGATTTGCTATTGTGGCAAAATTTCTAAGATGAGATAAAATAGATAATAGATAAGATAAAATTCTAAGTGAGCAATGAGAAATAACTTGCTTCTAATTCCTATTTGAGTTTACTGCATTTTTTCTGTTACTGGACCACAGCATCATTGACTGAGGAGGATGTAGAGCCTAAGACTGACATAGCATCTTTTACACGTCAATAAAGCATGTCAATATGTTTGTGTAAGGACTATAAACATGTGGACTCATGATTGGCAAACTGTCCAATGCACCGATTCGTTGTATCCTCAATAACTGATGGACTGCACTGTGGGAGAAGTTAACGGCACAAAGAGCAGAGGCACTTGAAGGCATATCTTCCAGAACAATCAGCCTACTTTTCCTTAAAGTGTTGTCTCTGTTTCTTGGCGTATTCATCCTGACATCTGTTTGAATAGTATCTTACACATGTAAGTGCAAAAAGTCATGGTTAATTAAGCTATAGCGCCAGAGTAGAAGCAGTGGGGTGCTCCAGACAAGAAGAGAGACACTGACACCGGCGCCAGCCGCTCATTCCTCCCGATAATTATTTCTGAAGGCCATTTTATGAATTAAGCGCGACTGGCCTCTGGGCCTTTCTCTGAATGTATTGAGACTGATTGGGAATACCTGTGGCAGGTGACTTTTTAAAATGCAATTACAGGATTAGATGAAACCTTCCTCCTGATTGTAATAGGAGTATGGAGAGGCTGTTAAAGGCCACTATTCTTGTCCCTGTAGATCATATTTTTCTTATATTTGAGAGACGATCTCTGGAGAAATTCCTCAGAAGCTCTTTTGAGAATTAATTTTTGTAATGTGCGTTTCTGAAATGCTCTCTGCACGTCAAACTCCAGAATAAGTATGATATGATTTGAATGAATATTGATTGTATGAGGTGACTCATTGCTGTGGTATAAGAGGAATAAAACAATTCAGGATAAATGCGATGGTGATTCTTTTCCTATGACTGCACACCATGTCAAGTTTAATTTCTCACATATGAACGCTTTGATGCCAAGGGAGAAGTGAAAATGAGCAGTTGAAAGTGAAGAGCTTGAGATCGATGTGGGCCGGATCAGCCGTGTTACGGCCGCTGTACTGGTCTGTACTGTTCAAGCAGGAGCTCAGTTCTCAGAGAAAATGTTCCTCTGTCCAGTCAGTCCATGTGCTTATCCCTAACTGCAGTCATAAGCTGTGGTTAGTCACCATAAGAATAAGCTTGTGAAAGGTAGAAATGTTCCACTGCAGGGCTCCTGGGCATACAGTACTATTGACGATGAGTTCTTTAAATAGACCCTCTGCTCCTCTTTTCGTCCCCTATTATGCTGCTCCCTTATTAGCTCCAGCTAGACGCCCCAGGTCAAACCCAAGACCTGCCAGAGAGAACAATTATCTTGGGAACATTTCAGGATCACTCAGGAGGAGCTGGAATCTGTGGACAGGCATAGAGACCTTTGGCTGACCTTCTCAGCCTGTTGCCACATGACAGAACAAAAAAAAAACAAAAAAAAGGGAAAGAGAATGAATGAATGTTTTAAAAAATATATCGAGTTTGGGGGAAATCCAGGAAACAGAGGCTATGAGGCAGGAATGCATCCACAGTGCGAGGGCAGTACACCATTATTCATGCACATTCACACACTAATGATCCACCTGTTAACATGTTTATAAGCGGAAATCAAAGGACTTAATGAAAAGAACGAGGAGAACAACTAAAACTCCTAACAGACTCAGGATTGAACCGAGATCCTGACGCTTTGAGGCAGCGCCTCTACTCATTCACTCAGTACTGTATACCGCTGAATCTTGTACTCAGGGTCATTGCTTGAATAAGGAATTTTACGGATGTTATACTGTATACTGTAAAATTGAGTTTACCTGATGATAGGTCGTGATGAGCTCTTATACTGTAACTAGAGTTTTTTACTCTTCAAACACAATGCTTTCAGCTCATGAGCTGGTTAATAATGCTGAAATGTATTGTGTTTTAGAGTAGTACTTTTTAGAAATTTAGAAGTAGACTGGAGTCCTCCAGGACACGAGTCCTCCTGCTATATTAGGCTAATTAAAAAAATCAGTCGAGCAAGAATCCTAAGGAGAGAGGTGTGTCAGGCCTGTAAAAACTCCACCTAAATCGATGACATGCAAAAACCTGAAAGCTGACGCTAGGGAAAGAGCAAGGCATTTATGATGGGCAAAAAAAAAACAAACAAAAAAAAAACCAGGAGGCAGCTTTTAATTTTGCAAAGTGGCTCTCAAAGCTTTGTCTGACGCCTCTGGATTGGGATTAGATTAGGGCTTCGATGATCGAGTGCCATGTCCGGATTCACAGACCTCATTCATCATGAACGCTCGGCACTGTTTGAAACCCGGCTCTACATAAGTGGACCGGACATTAGGAGCAGGGGTCATTTGTCAAATGGGCCATTGGAGAAAAAAAAAAGACTCAAACTGGGCTTCAGCATGCAGCGTGCATACGGAGCATGAGATGAGAAACAGCAGTGGTGACATAATATATGGCATCTCAAAGCAGTCCTCAGGGTCCTAAAGCCAGTTACCACTGCTACACACTTACTCACTCACTCTCTCATCGTCTATACGGCTTTATCCTGTACGTATACAGAGTCGCAGGGGGCCTCCTAGGCCAGGATTCACAAAAATTCTCAGAATTCTCTTAGAGCTCCTATCTTAGCTTAAAAAGTCCTAGCTGGGAGTCTTAGACTAAAAGTGATTTAGGAAACTTCTCAGAGCAACTCTGAGTAAGTAGAGTACAAAAACCTTTATCTTAGTGAGGGGGTGTGGTCGACCCCGTCTCTAGGGATGATGCAGCAATTCAGGGACTGTGATTGGTTGATAAAAATTTACATCTGACCTCTGTAAAGGTCTTGAAATGCACTCTTTGTGAAAATAAAATACATGACAATAGAACCGATTTCATCACTAGGAGCAACTTTTAGACTTAAGAAGCTTTGTGAATACGCACCCAGGGCCTGTATTCACAAAGCTTCTTAAGCCTAAAAGTTGCTCCTAGTGATGAAATTCTAAGAAAAATCTTAGAATTTTTCCTTAAATTTAGGATTAAATCTTAGTAAAGATAAAAATTATTCACAAAACATTCTTAGCCCTAAAAACAGGTCCTAAGGTAAAAATTGTTAAGAGTCGAGAGGAGGACTTTGAAGAGGCTTAAGAGTTTCTATAGCAGAGGACAAAATGGTGAAAAGAAGAAATATTCTCCAAACACTGAACGTAAAACTAAAAGTAAACACTGCTTTTCTGTCCAATATGGTTTTCTTGTTCTTTTACTTCCTTCCATCTCTCTTGGATTGTTGGCTACATACCATCCTTAAATAGACTGTCCTGCAATCATGTAAATTTGAAATGGATTGCATGTAATAATATAGTAAAATAACTGTGCTATTACATAAAGTAGCCTGTAGTCATGATTATACAATTTCTTTATATACAAAAATGATAATTTCACTGTCTGTTCTATTATTATACAGTCTGTCCTATTTTCACAAAGAGCGCATTTCAAAACCTTAACAGGTTTTTTTATCAACCAATCACAGTCCTTAAATTGCTGCATCATCCCTAGCAATGGGATCAACCACACCTCCCTACTAAGATAAAGGGTTTTGTACTTTCTTTACTCAGAGCTGCTCTGAGAAGTTTCCTAAATCACTTTTAGTCTAAGACTCCCAGCTAGGACTTCTTAGGCTAAGATAGGAGCTTTAAGAAGATTTCTGAATATAGGCCCAGGTTTTTGGACTGTGAGAGGAAACCAGAGTACCCAGAGGAAGGCACCAAGCATGGGGAGAACATGCAGACTCCATGCCTACAGAGGTGGGAATCGACCCTGGCACAGAATCGAACCCGGACCCCGGAGGTGCAAGGCGACAGTGCTAACCGCCAGGCCGCCATGCTGCCCTGCTACACACTGTATCTTCTCAATTATAAAAGTCGGTGTATGAATAACCATGTTATCATTTTAAATTTGTGTAAAACTAATACCCATATCTTAACAGGGTTACTGCTAGAGAACAATGCTATCTCAGCTGTTATGGCATGTTGCTTTCAAATGTGGCATGAATTACAGTAGCATCATTATAAAATTAGTGATTAGACAAAATACACTTCCTGAATAAAAAAAAGGAGGCTACTTAAGAATGATCAAATTATTACTTACAGTAGCATCAAGCAACAACAACAAAAAAACCCTTTACAACTACAGGAATTGGGCTAATAACCCTGACAGATTGTTAAAATCTGGAAGGATAGTGTTGAACCATTAACTTTGTGGAAGAAATGTAGTTCATGAAAAAAAAAATCATGAATGCTTGTTGATGTTGCGTTGTAAAAAAAAAACGTGTCAGGCAAAATATTTAAATGAATAAAGTTAGACACAGGCGGCACTGTGGCTTAGTGGTCAGCGCTGTCGCCTTGCTCCTCCAGGATTGAGGGTTTGCAACTCGGGTCTGTTTGAATGGAGTTTGGACGATACAACTGGGTCCTGATGTATTTTTATACTGTACACACGTGGACAAAATTGTTGGTACTCTTCGGTCAATGAAAGAAAAACTCACAATGGTCACAGAAATAACTTTAATCTGACAAAAGTAATAATAAATAAGAATTCTATGAATGTTAACCAATGAAAGTCAGACATTGCTTTTCAACCATGCTTCAACAGAATTATATTAAAATAATGAACTCATGGAACAGGCCTGGACAAAAATGATGGTACCCCTAACTTAATAGTTTGTTGCACAACCTTTTGAGGTAATCACTGCAATCAAACGATTCCTGTAACTGTCAATGAGACTTCTGCGCCTCTCTGCAGGTATTTTGGCCCACTCCTCATGAGCAAGCTGCTCCAGTTGTTTCCGGTTTGAAGGGTGCCTTTTCCAGACAGCATGTTTCAGCTCCTTCCAAAGATGCTCAATAGGATTGAGGTCAGGGCTCATAGAAGGCCACTTTAGAATAGTCCAATGTTTTCCTCTTAGCCATTCTTGGGTGTTTTTAGCTGTGTGTTTTGGGTCATTGTCCTGTTGCAAGACCCATGACCTGCGACTGAGACCCAGCTTTCTGACACTGGCCAGCACATTTCTCTCTAGAATCCCTTGATAGTCTTGAGATTTCATTGTACCCTGCACAGATTCAAGACACCCTGTGCCAGATGCAGCAAAGCAGCCCCAGAACATAACAGAGCCTCCTCCATGTTTCACAGTAGGGACAGTGTTCTTTTCTTGATATGCTTCATTTTTCCGTCTGTGAACATAGAGCTGATGTGCCTTGGCAAAAAGTTCCATTTTTGTCTCATCTGTCCATAGGACATTCTCCCAGAAGCTTTGTGGCTTGTCAACATGTAGTTTGGCATATTCCAGTCTGGCTTTTTTCTGATTTGTTTTCAACAATGGTGTCCTCCTTGGTCGTCTCCCATGTAGTCCACTTTGGCTCAAACAACGACGGATGGTGCGATCTGACACTGATGTTCCTTGAGCATGAAGTTCACCTTGGATCTCTTTAGAAGTCTTTCTGGGCTCTTTTGTTACCATTCGGATTATCCGTCTCTTTGATTTGAATGAATTTTCCTCGTGCGGCCACGTCCAGGGAGGTTGGCTACAGTCCCATGGATCTGAAATTTCTGAATAATATGTGCAACTGTAGTCACAGGAACATCTAGCTGCTTGGAAATGGTCTTATAGCCTTTACCTTTAACATGCCTGTCTATAATTTTCTTTCGAATCTCCTGAGACAACTCTTTCCTTCGCTTCCTCTGGTCCATGTTGAGTGTGGTACATACCATGTCACCAAACAACACAGTGACTACCTGGAGCCCTATATATAGGCCCACTGACTGATTACAAGATTGTAGACACCTGTGATGCTAATCAGTGGACACACCTTGAATTAACATGTCCCTTTGGTCACATTATTTTCAGTATTTTCTAGGGGTACCATCAATTTTGTCCAGGCCTGTTCCATGAGTTTATTTTTAAAAATAATTCCGTTGAAGCATGGTTGAAAAGCAATGTCTGACTTTCATTAGTGAACATTCATAGAATTTTTTTTTAATTATTACTTTGTAAGATTAAAGTTATTTATGTGACCATTGTGAGTTTTTCGTTCATTGACCGAAGGGTACCAACAATTTTGTCCACGTGTGTAAGTGTATTTCTGCAGGTGGTACAGTGGCTTGGGTGGTTAGCACTGTGGCCTCGCACTTCCAGGGTAAAGGTTTGATTCCTGCTGCAGGTCTTTGTGCATGGAGATTGCATGTTCTCCTCATTCTTGGTGGGTTTCCTTCCACGGTCCAAAGACATGCAGATTAGGCTAATTGGGGTTCCCAATTATGAAAAAAAAAGGTCTCGTGTGTGCCCTGTGATGGATTACTTTCCTGAGATAGGCTCCAACCCCCGCCCATGACCCTGTATACAGAGTAATATGGTATAGACAGTGAGTGAGTGAGTGAGTGAATAAGCTTAGCCAAGATTGATTTTTAATCAAGAAAAAAGCCAAACAGATATTTGATAGTAAAGGATTTATACATCTGTGTATCAGAGGATATATTTCCGCTCTTTTCCATTTCCCTAATGTGTACATAGTCTTTTTATCTTTTTTTTCTTTAACCCATCTTTGATTATCTGACTGACGTATCCCGATGACTGACTTACCGTAAGACGCACTGCTTCATATAAAGAAATATTAAAAATAAAACTTCTCGTCCTCAAAACTGAACCGTGACAAATCCGACACAACATCAAGGCGTCAGCGCTGCCTGCTCATCATTTCTTTCCCTTCTCCTTATTATGGTTTGTGCTGTTGAATATTTTATGGAGGGTTTTTTTTTTTTTTGTGGGTTGGGGGGGCGGAGAGGTTTACATCTTTGCCAAAGTTTCAGATGGATTCTGGGAACAAATCATGCTTTAATGTGAGCTTCTCTTGCTGTGGCTTTGGCATCAGAGCTGAAAGATGTCTTCGAGCTAAAACCAACACACCACTATCATGTAGCACTGAAGCTAGTGAGTAATGGAAAATGTTAGCTCTTCTCTTATGTCGCTGGAGTTCAAGGGCTCACTGGTTGAGTCAGGGTTGTGACGGACGCTTTTATGAAACAGAGAGTGTGTAGTCAATTTCTACTTTGCCTACACACACACACATCATCGCTGCAGGATAGAGAGAGCCAGGCTAATGAGCATCCCTCCCTCCTCGTAACACATTACTTATTTATAGGTTCTGTACACCACCAGAGGCAGGCTGCCTCCTTGCCTGCTTGTTTTTCCCTCCATCTTTTTCTTCAACCCTTCCTTTTCATTGGTGGTGTGCCACTTCTGTTTATCCCCTTCAGATGTTACACCTCTCCGATATATAAATATTCATGGTGGCAGCCGGAAAATATCAGCCAGTAAAAAAAAAAAAAAAAAAAACACACACACAGAGCGAGAAAAATGAAATAAATTGCATTATACATTAGTGTACAAATCATGCCTGAATCATCTTCATCCAAAACAGATATCCGTATTTCTCAGTTTTGAGGTGATGTTTCATGGTGCATTTATGCAATCAGAGCCTGTAACGGCGCACGGTCCCAGGTGCCGTTTTTGGTCCCGTCTCATGTAAAGTGGTTTAGGCTCAACTAGGTTTTAAACATGTTTAAAAAAAAAATGTAAAAAACTCCTCAAACAGCCCTTTTTCCCCCATGAATCAGCCATTATGCGGAAAAAGGTTGTCAGACAATTTTGTTCACAATGTTAAGAGCAAAATACAGTAATTTGATGTTACTTTGAACACTAGTAGGCTTTCTCTTGCATTCATTCAAAATCATAGTGATCAAAGGCTTTTACGGAGCGGCCGAGTGCTTCTCAAGAAGAGCCATCAAAGTTAAATGCTAAGTGCTTCCAGGGTTCAGTGCGAAGCCCAGGTTTGGTGCATCAAACTTCCTCAACTTAGAGATGACTAATTTATCTCTCTAAAAAAAAAGAGAGAGAGAGAAAAAGAAAATTGGCCATTAATCCTTGAAAAAGTAAAAACGATGAAAAATGTAAAATGGTCACAGATAGAAATGCGAGTCCTCTGAAAATCAAATCTATGATACAAAAAAACTGGAAGATAGATTTTCTTTTAAACGCATTTTTTGATGTTCTAAAAAAGCTTTTATACACTAAAAAAAAAAGAAAAGAAAAAAAGTCGCACCCTAATATTTTGTTTGCACTGGCTTGAGCTTTAATTACATTCAGTTTAATCGCATTCAACAACCTTATGCGACATCACAACATTCATATCCATTCGGAACGGCATTAATAAAGGTGGAGATCGTGTCTTCACAATCTGAGAGTTAAACCACTTCACGCTCCCAGAAGCACTCTTTCACAGTTTAAGTCCTGGAGTATGCCCACTACCATCAGGGAAAAAAAAAAAAAACCTCCATATATGTGACACCCTGGTGATTCAGTACATTCAGGTCGTCAGCTGACTTCATTTTTTGCCACATATGTAACATTGCTGAGTCTGGACCTGACCAGCTGAATCCATCCCAGATCATAACACTGCCTGCAGAGGCTTGTACAGTGAACACTATGCATGATGGAAGCACCTGGTCAGCTCTGGTTTTTGATGATGCAACTTTACCAAGCATTTAATACTGTAGATTTAAGATCACATTATTATTTTTTTCAAACCACATTTTTTCCTCCCAGGTTTTAAATATGCATTAGACATTCTTAACCCAATTCCATCACATCAGGAGTGTATTTCTGCCTTGAGCACAGTATTCCCAAGATAGTGGCTGGATTCACTGTGACCCTGACTAGGACAAAGCATTTACTTAAGATGAATGAATTATCTTTATCTTATATCCAATATCCAGATGATGCATTTTATTGTACATTAATAAAATCTAAACTGTAATTCTAGGCGAATCCCTGCCGTACCCAAACGTACCATTTTGTACCGTTTTGTTTCGTCAGTGGCATACACCGAAAATTACTATTAACCATTCGTACTCCGCTCCAGGGCCCATATTCACAAAGCTTCTTAAGCCTAAAAGTTGCTCCCAGTGACGAAATTCTAAGAAAGGTTTTAGAATTCTGACATTTTCTTAGGATTTCCCCTTGAATTTAAGACTAAATCTTAGTTAAGATAAAAATGATTCACAAAACATCTTAGCCCTGAATTGCTGCATCATCCCTAGCAACCGGGTCAACCACACCCCCCAATAAGATAAAGGTTTTTGTACTTTCCTGACTCAGAGTCGCTCTGAAAAGTTTCCTAAATCACTTTTAGTCTAGGACTCCCAGCTAGGACTTTTTAAGCTAAGATGAGATCATTCTAAGAAGCTTTGTGAATACGGGCTCTGGTCTTCAGAAGCTTTTCGCCTCATCTGTGTACCTGGGCACTCTGCTTAATCTGGGTTACTTTATTCGGACAGTCAAGCCGATCTCCAGTGACCGCCCATTACATTACTGTAGTAATGAATGAAGTTGGTAATGGGTGGGAGCGTTTAAAGAAGAAGATTAAAAAGGAGCATTTGCAGGGTGTAGAAGTCGCAGTGCTGTAGCCATACGACTGAATGCTCCCTGGAGAAAAGTGTTGAGTGTTCATCTCCGCTCCTCACGTTTCATCACTGCAGGCTTTTAAAAGATACTTCTGGGCCTCTCAAAGACTCAGCAACACTTGAGGTCAGAGGGTCCTTTAATTGTATTAACTGTAATGCACTGATTTTGTTTTTTCTGAAAAAAACATTTAAACACATTTGTTCAATCTATTTTTGTAGTAATGCAGTACTTTTACAGTAGGACATTTTAACCTTTTTAATAAAAAAAAAATCCAACAACAAAAAACAAAACAAAACAAAACAAGAATGCATTTTAATTGCATACTAAAGTTTTTCTTTCAAATGCCTTTAGCTTTAATTACGCTGTACAATTTGATCCAGTTCATCTGTAAAAATGATTCCCTTCACAAGTCCTGGAACATTAGGGAAGAAAAACTCCATAGATGTGATAAACCTGGTCATTCAGTACATCATTCAGGTCGTCAGCTGACGACTCCGCGCGCCCCCCCCCTCCCCCCGCGTCTCACCACTAACAAGTTGTTGTTGGTTACACGGTTGTTTAGTTCCAATCCTGTGAGTTTAACACGTTGTATGTACAGTACTTTGACAATTAAACATAGCTCTGATTTCTACTGTTCGATTTCTACAGTGTAACTCCATTCAAGTCATCTCCTCTAATGATGCATGCAATTCCGTCTTCGAAGTTGAGTATCCTTCCAGATTTTAGTAATGTACTGTATAAGATGGACTTTTAACCCAAATCTCCAAAGACCTCAAATCTTCTTAGTTGTTTAATTGGCTTGATGCGACATGAAAATTTGTCCCTTCTGAAATGTATTTTGCTGAGGTTCAGCAGTGTGCCACTCCCGTAACCAAACAACGATTATGAAACACTCAAGAACATGGCACTGCTGATGAGAACTTAAAACCAAACAACTATCTTTATTATTATTATTATTATTATAAGCTATGCAGCATCGCACACTGACGTTAGTTTTTTTCTCCTTCATCTTTTTTGGCTCGGCACACGACTTTCCTTTAATGGTTTTGACGCGTGCGTACAATGAACTGCAAGAATGTCTTTGGTACAAATTTTTCATAATACTGTACATTTGCTTTTGTGATGATATGAAACTGATATTTCTACAACAGGTTTATTTCCCTCATAATTTTCAGACACTTCTCCTTTGTTCTCTTTTGCCATGTCAGAATTTTAGAAAAAGAAAATACTGTTATTGATTTAAATAAATAAATAAATAAAATCATTTTATTACACTGTTTGGATGTTACCATATAGCTCTGATTCACATAGCGAGTTTCCTCTCCACATTAAAGTGAGACATTTAAGATGTTTCTTTCCAGCCCATAATTATGACTTTTCATGTTCTTTGTTATTAACATTTTTCCCCCATGTCATATTTTACTGCATTTATACTGTAGACTGCATCTGTATACTAGAGGTGTCTGTTACTGTTTTCCACTTGATTTTTGCGTCCCTGAGGTCCTGTTCTTTGCTGTAGTTCTCCTAATCTAATGCTTCTTAATAAAATACCTTGAATATCTATCTCTATGTATTAATGGTAATCATGTTCTACTTATAATCGGGGCCCAGGCACTATAAGGTGCGCAGGACCCTCTTGTTTTCCTAAGGCTTATTTATTTATTTTCCCCCCCACCCTTTTGGATGTTTCGGAGGTCTTAACATGCTCAAAAACTCATGAAACCTGGCAGATATCTTGGCAGAATCTGCTGCCATTCGGATGCCTGAGAGTCTGGGCCACGGGCGTAGCTCGAGGGCCTCAGGGGCCCTCACGAGAGATGTTGCTCCATAACTCGTACAAACATGAAACTCTGTACACATTTAGAGCTCATCGAGCCGAACAACTTTTGCACTGCATGTCCTGGGCTCAACGCAAAAGGAGGCCGGTTATTTTGAGTTGTTCGCAAAAACACACCTGATGGATTTTGATATACTCCTCCCAGGGAATTTATACGATCGTCACCAAACTGGGCTCAAGAGGTCTAAAGACATTGAGGATGGAAAATTGCAGAGGGATTTTTGATATCTCAAACGGGTCAGCCATGATATTGTTCTAAACGTACGCCGAAAAATGATTAATAACTTTCTGTGTGGCATTATATTGAGTGACATTATATTCAGTGACATCACATTCAGGAACATCACGGTGTGAGGCTTTTCTTCCAGCATCTGCGGCCTATTGTACACACACACTAGCCCTGCATGCACACAAACACACTCACACATCACACCGATGGCTTTTTCGAGGTCTTAACACACTCAAATAACACAGGTTGTGCGATGCGCCCGGGGTGGGAATGGCACAAGGTGCTTGGGCCCATCATCGTTGCTTGCAACTATAGTTTTACATTATGGTTCTTGTAGTTAATGCACTATTAAATTAACAACGTAACATTTGTACTAAGTGAAGTTTTTTTTTTTTTTGATCATATAAAACAAGATTATAATGAAGACAATGAATAAAACATTTAAAACATATTACTGGTTGAAAACTGTAAAAAAAAAAATCTAAACTATTATTTTTTTAAAATCATAATTAAAAATTATATAATAAAGATATTTACACTGATTTTGCACCCATCGTCTTGGAATAGGATCAATCTGCTCCACAGTCCAATCTTTATGCTCCCCAGCAATCTCAAGCCCTTTTTCGAATTAGTCTTGTTAGCAAGTGGTTTTCTTACGGATACACCGCTGTTTAGTCCCAATCCTGAGAGTTCTCATCACAATGTGTGTGTGGAAGTTTTTACAATGCAACTTCACCAAGCATTTAACTGATCACTACCCATGCTTTTTTTCTGTCTCCATTTCTTCCAGGTTTTAATAATGTGTTTGGGGGGCATTTAACCCAACTCTAATATTTAAACTATTTATTTTGGTTGATTCGGGCCAGGTTTACAGATTGATTACACTGATGCATTTGGTTATTAGGTGGCCTAAACTTCATTTTTAAAATTAGTTACACTTTATTAACTGCATTTTATTGTTTATTAATGTTAAATACTGCATTAAGCTATGCTTGTTAAAGAACACTTCATATAAATCGTTATGATGGATTATACCGTCCAAAAAAAAAACAAACAAAAAAAAAAAAGAAGTTTTTTTTTTTTCAGATATGCTTTTGATTGCACTTTAACAGACAACACATTTGGGACCCACATGTCCTCCGGTCTGATCTCACGTCCGATCTGCACCGTGTTTTTACTGAGCCACTTGTCTTTATTTGAATGAAAACATCAATCTGTTGAGAGAAAATAGTCCTTGCAGATGACAACATATACAAAGAAACATTCAAGAAATATACAGCATCATCCACATATCTTTTAATTAGCAAAACAGAAAATAAAAGAAACACCATGCTTGTCGATTGAATGTCGTCAAGAGTCCGAGCTTTCAAAAACCGTTGCGCGTCGAGTAAAAAAAAGTGCAAATATATACAAAACACTTCATTGCAGCCAGCGTTTGAACAGACTCATTCCTACAATTCCTGTGAACTGACTTTAAAAAAAATTCAAAAATTAAAAAATGAAGACGCAAAATGATATTAAAAAAAAAAAAAAAAAACGAATACGAAACAAAAAAATCATAATAATTTAAAAGAAAATCATTCTGAAAACCAATAATTATACAAAATATATTTATATATTTATATAGAATTAAGGACTAGGCAAAAGCAGTCACTCATTCCTCAGTCAATCAGCCAGTCAGACACAAAGCTACTTCCTCTCCAGACACATTGTTAATGTTAATAAACTCCTTTTTATCTTTAGAAACTGTAAACAAGTCTCAACCATATAATTGATTATAACATTTGGGAAAAACGGACAAAAAAAAAAAAAAAGACGACAAATAAATTAAAATCAAATCATCTGAGACAAAATGTGTGTTTTTTTTTTTTTCCTTTTCTTTTCTTTAATAACTAGAACACTGACTGAAATGTAGTTATGGATCAAAAAACAGACACTTATCTTCTAGCGAATCTACAGAAAAACACATTTTTCCCCCTCACTCAACTCACTCACTCCTCCTCCTCCTCATGAGTACAGGTGCTTTTAAAAGTATGCACTATTATTATTATTATTGTTTTTTTCCCCCCACATTACACACGTGAAGCATGTTAGAACGGCTGAGCTGCAAAAACTAAAAGAGGCGACGTCGGATCGTATGGCTAGAGAAGTACTTAACATGATACTCTCTATTAAGACGAGGAAAAAAAAAAAGTGAGAGAAACAAACAGAAACAGAAAATCAATCGCCCTGATGGCCGTTAGTCTTACAGGCAGTGCGTATGCGGGGAAGGAGGCCCTTCCCGACAGTACGTTTGGCTTTTTACTCACAGTTCAGGAATTCGGATGTAAACCTTGAGATGTGGTCAATCAAATGATCTTGATATATAGATATATTCATTTCTATATATTTCTTTTTTTTTTTTTTTGGTGTAGATTTATGATTGGTTTTAATTTTACTGAGTGGTTTCTCTGCTGACCCGGCACCTTCCTCACTCGAGCACGCTATAGTGGTTGCGTCTCCTGTTGCAATAGACCCAGATTCCACGCGAGCCGGGTCCCGCTTTCTCCTCCTCTTCCTTCCGCCCCACGAAATTAAACAACAACAAATGATCAAAAGGATACAACTTAATTATCACAGCGGCTGCTTTCTAAATGCTAATGAGCCCCAAATTCTGGTACGGACTCCTCGACCGACAGCGTGAGGCTTTAAAGTGGTTCGGAATCGCTTCAGCTGACCCAGTTTACGCCAAAACTCCCTTCGTCATGAGCCGGGAATAAAAGCCTGGACGGAGATGCATTCGGGTTTAATGTTCTGTTCGGTTGTTGTGTGTAACGGCGCACTGAAGTGAGGTCAAATCAGTACGTTCCTGCAGGAATAACATGCAGGATTCAGAAACGGGAAATTTGAAAGAAAGGGTTTCTTTTCTGCTAAAGGCCATTGAAGTACATTCATTTCTGGATTTATTACCCAAATGTCCTTGTGCATTTACAGTCTAACTGAAAGCATAATTAATAAGTCTGGCTACTTCCAAGGACAACCTTGTACACTCGAAAAATCCCAACTGACTTCTGCTTTGTTTCGTCTTTGTCCCACCCCACAACACAACACCCCCCCCAACCCTTTCTAGTCTGCTTGGATTACTTTGACCTCTCTTGACCTTCAAAATGTACAAATCATAATGAACATAACTGTATGAAATGCTGCATAAATCCTCGTGGACACCAAGAAAGTGTGTATGTTGGCAAAACGGAGGTAACGATATGCGCGGTCACTAATACTGTACATCAAATAGCATATCGTACATTCTTGCGTTGGAGAATAATAAATAACACAATAAATTAGAAAGCATAATAAATACAGCGTTAAAAAAAGGGCAGAACTCCAAATTATATAGAAAGAAAAAGAAAAAAAAGAAAAAAAAGAAGTGGTGATATTTTCTGCTTATCTTCGTTGCGTTTTTGTTTCGACTCCTTCCCAGAGTACCTCATGAAAACCAAAGAGGACGGACGAGTTAAGGCCGTGTCCTTTGCAGAATGGAGACCGAACTGACGCGCAACGTTTGGATCAGCGAGACGTTTCGATGGCGAGCTGTGAAATAAAACAAAACAAAACAAAACAAAAAAAAAACCCAGCGAGGACTAATATCCAAGGACTTGACGTGATCTACAGCTGAACCTTAAACGCTTTTCGAAATCCAAAAACAGATATGACGAATCGAAGATCATCAGTGTGACAGTTTTTCCTTGTTGTGCTTGGTGTACGCTTACACAATATACCTTCGATTTTCATAAACGGTGACATAACGGAAAAGATCAAAGGTTCTCGCACAATGGGAATTTCGTGGTTCGGAATAGGACGCTGAAATTTCGGCTCATGGCTTCCGTTTGAATCTCGACTTATTGCTCTTGGACGGACGGATCTATTACGTCAGGATGCCTGTCATCAAAGTACAACACTCGGAAACCCGTTCCCTTCGGGGAAGGGTCACAGATCGGAGTTAAATCTCTCTAACCCTCACAGTAACACAGTGGTATAATACAAAAGAATTTTGAAAGGAAACGAGGATTGGATGGGGACATGGGGGGAGGGGCGGGGGAGGCGGAAAGGGGTCTGGGGTTACAATATCAAGAGAAGGAACCCCATTAGGACAGAGGTTGAGGCCACGCTCGAGTCGGGGTTCGGGGATAAGTCCGGACGTTACAGAAAGGCAAGCTCTGAGGGACGCTGATTCGCACTGCTCAGGTCTGTTTGGCCCCGGAGTCCCGAGAGACGAGGACAAGAATGACGGAAAAAGGCGCTTTTTGTCGGTCCATGGCGATATTTTCTTACTCTCTTTTTTTTTTTTTTGTCTGTTTGTTTGTTGAGACGTGAATTGGATTCCTGTATTCCATGCCCACGTTTCTTACGTTTCAAGAACGGAGGGCTGAATCACTGAATTCTTATGTTCCCTCGGACCGTTGCGCCTCTCTCCGAGCTTACAAATGTCACTGTTTTACGTAAATTGCATCGTTTTGCTTTCAGCTTCCTACAGTAATTCCCCCTTCATGGCACTGGCTTTACAATTCAGCGTGGCTTCCACGGCGATGGCACGCGTCGCCTTTTCTCATTGGAATGTATCTTAGTGATCCACAGTTGTCCGATTCCAAAAGTTTTTTTTTTTTTTCTTCTTCTTCTTTTTTTTTGGCAGTTTGCCTTTGCATGAGACATAGAGAGAGAGATAAAGAGGGAGAGAAACAGAAAGACAGAACCCAAAAGGGAGAATCGAGGAAAGATGAACTCTTTTGACGAACAGATAGCGGGACAGAGATAGAGAAAGAGAGAGAAAATACGGAGGGGACAGTGGAGGAGTTCGGCTGTGCAGGTTCTGGTCCAGGGGAAACAGTGAAATATTGGACGTCCGTGTGCTGTGTTTGCTTGAGTGTTGATTGTCCAGTGTGTTTAGTCTCTCCTCTTCCCATCACGAAGTTATGGACGTTTCAGTGTCGGTCAGTTCCTCAGAGCCTTCCAGCCAACCCCCTTCCCTCTTCATCCATTCCCTCCCTCCTCCTCCTCTTCTTCTTCTTTCCTCCTCTTGCTTTCCTCTCCTCCTGCTCCATCAGCTGCTGCCAGACATCAGGTTAATGGCTTGTTCCAGTTTGTGTCGCAGTTTGTGTTTGCGGCAGTACCCGTCCCTGTCCAGTGCCGTCAAGATCTGCACGATGAGAGAGCATAAGAGAGGCCATTAGCTGATAGACACACACACACACACACACACACACATGTTCTAATTCAATATTCTGTAGTCAGCTTTCTTGTCACGGACCGTTTGAAAAGGCTGAATGGAACTCTGGATGAATATGAAGCATGATCTCATAAGACATGCGCATCAAAATGGACCCAATTTTACTGAAATGGAATTTGCAATTCATGGATTTTTTTTTTCTTTTTTCTTAACCAACTTTCTTAAGCAATCTGGACAAAAACATAAACCATAACCCTGCTTTTAAAAGATCCCTCGAAATTGACCTTAACCACATTAACGATCGTGTTGAGTGTTTTTATTTTTATGCTATTAGCTTATATATACACATATAAATGAAGTTTATATACAAACACACTATGCTTTATCTGAACATTGGTTTCGGTTATCTAAAGGATGTACAATTAATTATGTATCAACTCACTATTTAATAGATGGAGAAATCGATAAATGGATAAAATGCTGGTTGGACGCACTGATAAATGGACAGATAAATGAATGCATGCGCCGTGAATAAACTAAGTCACAGGCTATTAATCCCATATAATATACAAGGAGCCTTACAGGATATATAGCCATGGCCCTGCAGGGTGAGGTGCAGAAAAGTGATAGATAGATAGATAGATAGACAGATAGATAGATAGACAGATAGATAGATAGATAGATAGATAGATGACTAAGGGGTGGATCAATGGATGTATGGCTAGATGAACAATCTAAATATCTGAGGGATGGGTGGATGGGTTAACCAAGTATCGGAGGGGAAAAAATAAACTAATACTTTGAGTGATGGACAAAGAGATGGATAGATAGATTGATGGATGAATGTTGTGACTGTTTGAAGGATGGATAGACTGATTATGGAGGGATATATGGATGGGTGGATAAATGGGATTACTTTGAATAGCTGATTGAAAGACGGACTAAACCTGAAGAATGGCTGGATCGACAGAGAGTTGGATGTTCTGACTGTTTGAGGGAGGGATGGATTGGCTCACTAAGGAATGGACGGATAGATGGTGGGTGGACGGACCCCTGTATTTTGTGATCTAAGGGGAAATATGGAATAGCAGTGAAGGATAAGTAGACGGCTGGATGGACGAATGAATGGAGGAACCCTTAGAGGGATGGACAGAGGGATGAAAGGACAGAAGGTACGGATGGATGGATGGATAAAGCAAACAGAAAACAGACCTCAGTACATCACAGAAGCCTAACGCAGTATCTAACCACGCCCTCTCATTCACGGATCACATGACTCAATCACTGCGTCACACAGAAATAAAAGCTGATCTAGTGTTCATAATCGTGTAAAGGAAAAATAAACATTCAAAATTTTACCAGAGAATTAAAGACGTCAAGAGAGAAATGAAAGAGAGCAGGTCTGGGATCAGTGTGAAATGGGTGTGAATGGATCCTGGGGGAGCAGTGTGAGCTGAACGCACCTCCTCTTTGTACTTGTTGATGTAAAAATAGAGCTCATTGAGCGCGCTCAGTGTGTTGAACTCGCTGCCATGGAGACGGGACTGCTCCACCAGATAGGCGTCCATGTCTTGATCGCTGATGCTCGGCATCTTGCTAATGTCTCTGTAGTACCTGGAAACATGCGCACACAGGCACGCACACACGCACACGCACACACACACACACACACACACACACACACACGATCAATCATCTGCTTATCCAAAGTAATCAATGAGAATTTGCCAGCATGCCAAAATCAAACACAGCCTCGTTGCCCCCGCTGATTGTATGCGGGTCTACAAAGGAAGCAACGTTCATTCCATAACAATAAGCAGTGGTATGTCTGGTCATCAAAGGATGTACAGTATGTGGTGGCCGAGCAGAAATCATTTCAACATTTCCTACGACAAGACGTTGAAACTGACCTGCGATATGACCGTCTTTTCTGTCTAGTTCATGCACAAATTACAGTTCTACTGTAGCATTTTAAAAAATCATGGACACGTTCACAGCCAGTGTTAGTTAAAAAAAAGATGTTTTTTATACGTAGAAAGACAGCTAAGGCTTAAGTAACTGTACAAAAACATTTGTTAGAATTCACTCACTCACTCATCATCTATACCGCTTAATCCTGTATTCAGGGTCACGGGGGCCTGGAGCCTATCCACTACGGACAATTTTTGAACGCCAATTAGCCTAACCTACATGTCTTTGGAATGTGGGAAACCCACCAAGCACGGGGAGAACATGCAAACTCCACGCACACAGAGACGGGAATCGAGCCTGGCCGGGGATCGAACCCGGTCCCTGGCGGTGCAAGGCGACAGTGCTAACCACTACACCACCGTGCCACCATTTGTTAGAATAAAAAAAACAACAAAAAAAAAACACAGCTTCTGGAAGCAATTCTGTCCAATAAAATTTATACAAATATACTGTAGCTCAACATCCAATATATGTTAGGCGTCCAATAGATTTGTTTTCCACCATTTACAGTAACAATAAGCAAAATCCAGCAGTTAAACATCATAACACACTGACTCGAAATCCCGTTCACTTGTTTTTTTAGACACTGTGTGGTGCGACTATTTCTCAAAATGCCCAAAACAATGTGGCAGATTTCAAAAATAGCATGATATTTTGTGTTCAAATCAAACCGGGACCTTTGCTCGCATATGCGCCTTTTCTGCGCTACACTAATGCCACACTAACGCACTGATCCCAGTGTTCAGCGTTTCACTAGTGCTTGCACAGCATCGAGGCAGAACGTTTTCTCAGGATGCCTGAGCCATGACCAGACGTGCCTGCTTCACGTCTGAAACCCTGGCCTCCCAGGAACTCCTTTAATGGCCCAAATATGTGGAAACGGTTTGGAGCAAATGTGGCAACACCTCCCAGCCGGGTGCAAGAGGTGTTGGTGAATGAGGGTACGTGGAGTTGCGTCTCTCCAAAGTTGGAGTTATCGGTTATTGAGTCTCATCACCGTGCTGTGTTCGAGGACTTCTGTAAATGTCAAAGGGTTTTTCACAGGAAATTTCATCACGAGTCCTGGTTTGACTCGAACGCCCCTCGTGTTTAAAATGATTGTCATGCTATCACCATTCTCAAGCAGCACGAAGACCAAGAGACCTATATTACTATATACCTTAGACGTGATCTGGATGATACGATTTTGATGCCGCACACACGACAAGTACTGTAGTGACGATTATTCTAGATTTGCAGCTCGCACAGAATTAAGTTTTTGTTATTTGTTTAAATTTAGTTTCCGAGCCAAAATATAACTAACTAATTCATTCTTTTTGCAGAAGGATGAGAAATGCAACTCTGGGACCAAACAATTCAAACCAAGCAAGTCACACGTTTGATGATGAAGCGGCGAGTACATTTGAGCACATTGAGCAACACTGAGCCTCGTACTGTACCTCTCCACCCAGCTCTTGTAATTGGGGATGTCTTTAGCGTAAAGCAGCTTATTAGACGGCGAGTCTTTTCCTAGACGGTGTTCTGACGTTGAGCACGAGTCCATGAAGGTCTGAGCCACCACCGACAAACACGCATCCGTGATGCTGCTCTTGTGGATGTCAAAGACAAACTGTGGATTCTTGATCACGTTCACCCAGAACCGTAAAGGCAAGCTAAGGGAGAGAAGGAAAAAAAAATGAGAAAAAAAAACACACATAAGAGATAAGAAAGAGAATAGTGAGATGTGCTTTAAAATACTATAAGCTGCAACAAGAAGTGAAATGGCACACGATTGGAAGCATGTGTGTGTATATCTGTGACCAGATCTGTGTGTGTGTGTGTGTGTGGTGGCTGACCAGTTGCTCTTCCAGGTGTGACGCACATCTGGGTCACTGATCTGTCTCTTGTCCGCCTGCTCATCCAGAAAGTCGAACATGTACTTGATGGCCAGCGGGAGGGCGCTGCCGCGGTGAGCCGTACTGAATACCGTCTCGAACAGATCATCCACAAACTTTTGCAGCGTGCCCTGACCATGCAGCAAACACAACACGGGGTTAGACTTTTATGCTCCACTCCACGATGCACAGTGTTTTCTGATCAGGACCATCAGGCACTATGAGGACGTTATCGTTGCGGCTTCTCGGTTACGCCTGCTGAGTGCCTTGAGGAAGACACATTACTCACATATAATGCAGCTTAGTTCAGCATCATGCACTAAATATGAATACTGCCTACAGTGTATACCATAAATATCGCCGCTCGGTGCGCACACAGTTATAACCCTTAATATATCCTCTTAATCTTGAAGCTGATTTGTGATTCGCGCAGGAGGAAATCAGGCCAAGTTTACTGTACAGGGTGGGCCATTTATATGGATACACCTTAATAAAATGGGAATGGTTGGTGATATTAACGTTAGCATTCCTAGATGAACAGTTTCCTGAAAAGTGGATTGGTCGTCGTGGGCCAGTTGAATGGCCCCCAAGGTCTCCCGATCTGACCCCCTTAGACTTTTATCTTTGGGGTCATCTGAAGGCAATTGTCTATGGTGTGAAGATACGAGATGTGCAGCACCTGAAACTACGGATACTGGGCGCCTGTGCTGGCATTTCTCCTGCGGTGTCGCTATCAGTGTGTGAAGAGTGGGAGAAGAGGGTTGCATTGACAATCCATCACAATGGGCAGCACATTGAACACATTTTATAAGTGGTCGGAAACGTGTAAATAACTCATGAAAGAATAAAGTTCCGTTAAAACCAAGCGCACCATTGTTTTTCTTGTGAAATCCCCAATAAGTTTGATGTGTCACATGACCCTCTTCCTATTGAAAAAAACAAAAGTTGGATCCAAGATGGCCGACTTCCAAATGGCCACCACCCATCTTGAAAAGTTTGCCCCCTCAGATATACTAATGTGCCACAAACAGGACGTTAATATCACCAACCATTCCCATTTTATTAAGGTGTATCCATATAAATGGCCCACCCTGTACTTACAAGCAACCTGGTTAACTAAGTTTATCGGGAGTGAGCTTGCGCAATCGTGCTATGGTGATGAATGGATAGACACATGGATAGAAGAATACTTGAATAGATGGGGAGAACTGATGAATAGGTGGAGATTTGGATTGACACGAGACATGGATTGATGGCTGGATGGATAATTTAAAGCTTGGATGGTTGAATGGATGGATGATTGGGTGGAAGAATTGATGGCTGGTTGAATATTTGCACGAATTAAATTAAACGATGGACTTTTGGTTGTATAGATGGCGAATGAATAAGGAAATGGATGAGACATGGATTGATGGAAGATTGATGGTGAACAGTTGCAAGGTTGAACAGACTGGTTTCTGCTGGATAGCTGTGTGATTATATGATGGTTGATGAGGAGGATGAATAAATGGGAATGGTGTGGAATGGACAGATAGATGACTTTGACGTATGCATGGACAATATGTATGTATGTATGTATGTATGTATGGGCAAATTGAATGGCTTGACCGATACTGAAGGATGGATGCTGGATGGATTGAATGATTATAATTAATGCACCTATGTATACATGTATGGACGAACATGACAGCGCTTGTACGTCTACAGTAGGAATCGGCCTGTGAGGTAATCCCACCACAGGTACGACGCGGAGAGCAGTTCCTGATTTAACACGTGCGTGGATGGATACCTTTGTCGCCAGAAGGCGCGTGAGGTAAATCTCGGACACCATCTTGCTGCTGCGGTCTCCTTCACGCTGGTCCGCGTGCTCGTGGTTTTTCACCAGGTGCCACAGTTTGGTGCCAGTCTCCTGGTCGGGGGTGATCATCGGTGCTCGAGAGCGCAGGCTGTCCGGACTACTCGAAGTCCTGAGCAAGCTCTCTGTATCGGAAACGCGTTAAAAAGTCAGATAATGGTGCATGTAATCTCTCCCTGGTGCACGACGTACCTTCAGTACTGCGGACTCGGTGTCCTTTACTCAAGTTCAGTGATTATTCTTTTCACTATATTCATTATGTTAAAATACCAACAAATTATTCAACACAAAACAAACAATCTCTCCGTCTCTCCTATAGTAAAGCGGTTTAACTGTTCCTGTCCAACAGGTGCTTCAGTTCTGCTACCAGGAGGCATATTTTTTTAAAGTGATAATATCAAGTCTTTGTGCCTCTCTTTGGCTCAATAGTCTTTCTGGGACTGAGGGAATAAAACTCAACAGTGAAATATATAAAATAAAAAAAGAAGCGGTAACAGGACACTGAGCAGAACTTGAAGAAGAATGAATTGACCTTGTCAGACCGATGGTAGAAGCACAGTGCTGTTTTTCCAAGAATCTAGATCAATAGAGTTGGAGCTAGACCAGTGAAAAGAGGCAATTTCTTGCCAAGATAGCATATGATGGGTAAAAGGAGAAGTAGACAAGGATCTGTCAGGCTGGAGGTTGATGAGAGAAAAGGAGCGACAGAGAGAGCGAGAGAGAGAGAGAGAGAGAGAGAGAGAGAGCGAGCGAGCGAGCGTACCGTATCGACTGAGCGAGCGCGTAAATGTGAATGAGTTGGCGATGTTGTACGCAGACACTTGCTTCTGAACCAGAGCCACCACTGAGCCATCTGTCACCTGCGCAAAGGACGGAACGGGAGAGGGAGACAGGGAGAAAATAAAACAGACGATAGTCAGTAAACAATACAAGAGACATCTGTATCTGTCACATGTTTGTCTGAGGCTCGGAGTCGTCCAACCTGGTAATGCGCCAGCGTGTTCAGTCTCTTCCAGTCGCTCTCGATCTTGGTGGTGACGTCCTCATCTTGGAGGATGATTCTGGTGAGTCGGCCCTGTCTCCATTCTAGCGAGACCAAACGAAAGCGAAGCGAAAGTCAGGCTCGCGGAAAGCGAAACGCCCGCGGTTTATCCGTTTTAAAGAGAAGATCTCATTAGCATCAGTAACTTCCTCGTACGAGCAGCCAACGTGCCAAGTGTCCTAATGTCCAAAAATAAACAGACGCAAAGATGCGCTTTCTCTGCCAAATCTGTTCTGACATCGAGACCCTTGAGTGGGTGTAATCAAGCTTATATGATTAAAAAAAAAAAAAAAGAAGAAGAAGAAAAAAAAAAAAGGACAAGTTTCGCTTAATCGTACGCGAACGATATGAAAATAGCAAACAAAAATGACTAAAATGTTTGGCTAACCTTCTACTCCCACACCTCCACAGATCAATAAGCTACCATTATGGGATTGTTGTTATGGTTACATCTCGGTGGGTGGCATGTTCGCTCTTCTCGCTTTCACTTAACATCTTTTGCATTACGGCTTGTTAAATGATCCCTTTCTGGACAATTAAATTCATAGCTAAAATGACGGCGAAGAGGAAGTTCACAACGGCTGTGATTTATGCGTGCTGTTGCCGTGGTTACTGTACATTCTGACATTACAAGATAAAATGATGCTCAGTATATAAAGGCATCTAGATATGTATGCATGTATGTACTGTGTTTAGTGTTTGTGTGCAGAATGATAACATTTCAACAGCTGGATATAATCAAAAAAATAATTATCCTGCAATAATTAATCATGCTCGTACCGAGGTCCATGTCATCAGCTTGTGGTCTCTGCGAGTACGGGATCCCTTTATACACCGCGTCCAGGAGCTTATCTTTCACCTGAGTCACTGTGTCACAGTTCAGCACCTTCACCGGGACCTCCGTACCAGCGTCTCCCTCCGGAGGGATACACATCAGCGTCTGCGGAAAAGGACAACGACGGGAGTGTTAACGATTTAAAATATTATTAGGAAAAAAAAAAAAAAAAAAAAGTGTGAGCTAAATGCTTTTATTTAAAAACGCTATTTATTCAGAGCTCACCTCTGAATAAAGACGTCTGCCCAAAGGTGAACAGATTTATCCTGGCCCAAACAGATCAATCCGCACTCTATTTCAGTGCGATTGATCAGCATGTCGGTATAAACATTAGCCGCTGAATATACTCGCGCCGCTGGCACACGGCGTCCGAGGCACAGCGCGTTCTATTCAAGGTCTTTTAGAGAACATTCATGATTCATCGATTAGGCCGGAAAACAGAAAAAGAGCACGCGAGAACAGCGAAGTTACAAATAAGATTGTGTAGATTACACACACACACACACACACACACACACACACACACACACACACACACACACACAGTAGGTGAAACGAAGATGTGAAAAAGTCAGAAAGCCACCGAGTGACTGAAATCAAACACTTTTCTCTTTTTTTCATCATGATGCATCTGGCAGGTGCTTCCGTTCAAGGTGACTTACACAGTGAAGTAAAGTTTAATCCAGGCACAAAGAGACGAGCAAAAAGGGGATTTCTTGGGCTTCAGCCCTATGCTCCACTCTGGTCTCTCAGATCATCAGATAAACTGTTGCTGACTGAACCCAAAACCAAATGCAAGCTTAGGGGTGTGTTCGGGCGTTCTCTGCGGCGGCACCCAAACTGTGGGATGACCGACCCATGTCTATTCGTGAGGCCTGAAGGTGTTCAAGTCCCAACTTAAAACTCTCACCTTCAGGTCTATTATGTATGATTATTATGTATTATTATGTTGATTTTACATACTTGTGTTCGATTGGATATGTGCGTGATGTGAATTGAATAATTAAAATATATATATTATTTGATTATATTGTTTTGATTTCATTTTATTCTTTAGACATTCTTGCTGTTAAAGTGCTATACAAATAAAGATGAGTTGAGAAGAACACAACGGTGGCTCGCAAATCTTTCTGTTGAGGGCAACTACAGTACAGTCTTTAAATGCATGTACACTATATTGCCTTCACAAGAGCCCTAAACCTGTTCCAGAATGACGATGTGGACGTCTGTGGACATCGACATGCCAGGTTAGGGTCTCTGCCAGGGCTTGGTACGAGGGGTATTCAGCAGGGGTACTGTGCTTCCGTAAACGCAAATATCAAATCATCTTTATACCTTTATTCCCAAGAAACTGCTTCAAAAGTCCCGGTTTGGCTTGAACACCACTCACCTTTCCGCTACATTCCACGTCGAGTGCTATTCAGTTTCCTGGTAAAAGACACAACCTTTGTGTGCACAATCTTTGTCTTATGAGCTTCGAGAGAAGGAAGAAAGAAAAAAAAATTCCGCTCGAGACGAAAACAGTGAGAGCTTATTTTTACGAACTTTACACTACATTAATTGTAGCCGTAAACAGCGAACACCTTTCATTAAAATCTAAACGAATGCGTGTGGTACAAGAGCAACAAAATGCCACCTTACATCACAGTCCATTTCACACAATGCCTTATTACCTCTCTCTCCCTCTCTCCCTCGTCTCCAGGCCAAATTTCATTAAGGATGTTGCCGCTGATCTGATCGCGACTGCCAAACACCTTGATATATTTACAGTACGCAGGCAGGGTGTCGACACGGTGCTCCCGGTGTATTTAGATTCGTCCGAAGGCCCTGGGTGCGGCGCTAATCGGGTCATTAGAACAATGCGGTTGGCAGCGGTGACTTGCTCTCGCATCTGCACTCTCGCATCTCTTACTGATGATTAGTGAAAAATTATAACAAGCTAGGAAGCCGTCTTCTGTGTTCGTCCCTGCTTATCGTTTTATTTCTGTGTGCTGCTTATTAATTTTACTACTCTTCTTATTATAGCACTCCTGCTATTATGAGGGTGAGCTAAAAAATATACACACTCTGTTGTCTTATCGGTACTTTCCGTTCAAGGCTACGGTCTCTCCAGTCACCGCTGCGCAGATGTGAACGTGTTGCCTCGATTCATTTGGAACTGCGGTGCGAGCAAAAATGGACGCCCGACTTTCGAAATGATTTTGCCCGTAAGACGAGCCGCGTGCTGAGGTTTGTTTTCTATGGTCCGAGTTGGTACCCGGTGCCGAAACAACTCACGGAAGAGCACAATCACAAGCGATTGGATATCCGCAAACAACATCTGGACCGAAACTCTAAGGAAGGTGAACGTTTTTTTTTTTTTTTGAAAGAGAATCATTACTGGTGGCGAGACACGGATTCAACATCATACGAGCCTGAGAGTAAACTTCAGAGTATGGCACGGAAACGTCCCCGACCGATTAGTTCAAGAGTCGACCATCGGCTGGAAAATTCATCAATGCTTACAGTTTCCTAGGATTCTTAAGCGCCGGTATTGGATCATTATCAGGAAAAAGGTTCAACAATCCACGCTCATTGAAGAGCTGAAGCCTAAACTTCGGATTAACCGCAGAGGACCGCTGTCCAAGGATGTCGTGATCTTGCCCGACGATCACTTTCGCCCACACAGGCAACACGCTGCGAAATAATCCTGATCTCGCGTCGTCAGATTTTCACCTGCTGATTCAGCTCTGATGAAGAAGCCACGACATCGTTGGCAGATGGAGAAAATGTATTGAAAGACGAGGAGGTGAAAGTTGAAAGAATTAGGAATTTGTCTTTTCTAAAGGTTAATAAAAAAAAAATAAATTGATAATCTACAGCCAGATCACGTCGATCTCCGTAATATCGGATGATGATCACAGTTTGGAAAGGTTTGCGCCAATGTCAAGAGGGCGCTTTAATACTGAATTGCATATTTTTTTTAAAAAAAGAATTGAGATATAGAATTTCAGTATTCTTTGTGTATGTACAATTTCCCCCAAAAATAAAAGGATGAAAGGATAAACGAACATTTCTGCCAGCTTCCTGACCCAATAAACCCACGGGAATGAACGGACATCATAAAGAAATGATTAGATATTACTGTAACATCATGCATACTGTGAGTTTTAGACTGTGTTAAGAATACCAGTGAATGAAAATGGACAAAACCATTTCTGTTTTGTTTTTCCTGTACAGAACGCTTCGATTACTGTTTAGCCAATATTCTTGTTCCTAATGGATTTGTGTCTATAGAAATCAGCAACCGTCTATAAAGCCAATAACGTCTGCAGGCTACATCTGTGCAATTCCAATCCATTTCGTTTGAACCAATAGTCCTAATGGTAACGGGCTTTATCCTGATAAATATTACAGAGTTGTCTACTCATAAGACTCGTACGAGACCAGGCATTCTATGGATCCTGACCTTTACAGACACTCCCCTGAGGAGCACATGTTTAGGACTAAGTGCTAAGACATCTGCATGACTGCACTGCCTATTGATTCCACTAAGCTGATCCGCGCTGAATAGACTACCATTGAGCGCTTTACTGATCTCCCACAGCTTTAACCGAGACGACCAGACTTCTCTTTCTCTCTCCCTCACACACACACACACACTTTCTCTCTACATCAAACAGAATCTCTTAAAAAGATGTTCAAGGTTCCGTGTGAAGAGTTTTTACCTGTAGTATTTTTATAAGGTGCAGGTCATGTGTGTTTAAATAAATCAGTAATGGTTTAAGTGCAGCGTTTCCTGGCAGGGTTGTTGGGAAGGAGGCCGAGCCAGAGGAAAGGTCTGGCCTTCTTTAATAGACAGCATGATAAATCGTTGAGGCTGTGTCATTAATGGCTCGAGCAGGTTGAGCTGCTCACTTTGCTTTTGAAGTGCAAGTCCAAAGGTAATTTATCCCCTTAAAAAGCGAGTCTAGTACTTCAAGCATATATACACACACACACACACACACAAAACCTGCCTAATACATGCTTGTGGAACCGAAACAATGCTGACCCATCAATGCAAACCACATGACCTCAGAAGGTCCATGAAGTTCAGTAAGTTGCGAAGTCGGGCTGTATGGATCGGACTTGCACATCCCAGAGATGCTTGATCAGATTAACCATTCCTGTGTCCCAGGAGGCATTATGCAGCTGAAAATACCATTAGCATTAAGCACTACTGTTGCTAGAATTTCAAGTGTGTTAAAGTCCACAAGAATGCCAGGGCCCAATGTTCCCCAGGGCATCACACTGTGCTGTCACTTTGCCAGTTTCCCCAGGTAAACGTTGCACGCATGTCCGAAAATGTGATTGACATGACCAAACCGACTTCTTCTATTGAGATAGTCCAAGTCTGAGGCTCTTGTGCCCGTTGTTGGTGCTTTTTTTTTTGGCAGTGGTGGTGATGGTGTGAGCAGACAGACTATGCAGCCCAATACACTTTCTATGAGAGGCAGCATTACTGTAACCTTTCCTCGAAATCTGTGCTGCGGGAGCTCTTTTGTGAGATCGGAGCAGACGGGCAAGCCTTCCCTCACACACATTGACCCTTGGCTGCTCACGTCATGATCACTGGTTGACCGATTCTGGGAGGTACAGTACTAACCACTGCGTACGGTACTGTATCTGGAGAACCCCGAAAATCCTGCTGATTTGGAGAAGCTCATATCTTTTTACTAAAAATGAAACTGAATGAAAAAAATATAATTAAGCAATGAAACAGTTTATCATGTATAATTAAACGAAGGCTTGAGCAAATTGGCAGTAATTGCAATTTTAGAAGCGTTCTTGAAAAGTGCTTGGACCCCGATGATTGCTGTTTGAGGCTATTATTTTTGGTACTTGTCCTTTTATGAGACTGCATTAACAATTAAATTCTGTACAGTCATTACCGTTATAGTTCAGATCCCTTGTTTATGATGTTCATGATAATTTGGATATTATTATTATTACCTTATGAAATTAATTATGGCAGTGTATAGATGTTAGTGGATAATCCAGAGCTACTAAGAGCCCCAGGGTTTAACAAGAATAAAACCTTATTCATGATGATGTAATGTTTAATAATAATAAAAAAAATAAATAATAATAATAAATAATAATAATAATAATAATAATAAATAATAAATAATAATAATAATAATAAATTAAATAAATAATAATAAAATATATACTACTACTACTAATAAAATAAAATAAATAAACAAAACCAAATTAAGAATAACAATAATAATAATAATAATATATATTATTATTATTATTATTATTTAAGTATTATCAATTGTCAGCTTGATGAGCAATAGCTAGTTCTGGGGAGAGTTTAGATTTGTACAGGTTCACAATAAAATCCCCAGTGTTAATTTAACACGTTCAGAGACCAACTGAAGTCAAACACGGCTGGGTGTTAATCCAACACACTAGGTGTTAAGTAAACACTGGGGAATTTACTGTGTTTGTTAAAAGATGAAATAATGCGTTCAAGAAGCAGATACAACAATAAAAAAAACAAAAAAAAATGCATTAAAGTAAATGGTGCCTTAATGGTTTAGCACTCCAATGGTTGAATGCTGTATTTGCCATTAATGATTCAAATAAATAATTTTCACAATCTTCTAGCTATTGCTTGATGGAAAATGTTCCATTAACGAGTACGGTACACATGACTCAAGCTAAATCTTTGGGCATATAGCGTTTAGTGTCAAAAAACTGCAGTAATGAAAAGCGTTGTTCTGCATTCTCAAGAAAAATCAATCCGGCAAATCAATGTATGTACTATGACGAGAAAAAAAAGAACCGGTGTTTTGCATCACGTTTCCCAACCTGTTACTGCGTCCGAGCAGGTCAGAGTGATTCCCTTTCTTCAGACACCAGACCCACATAGCTATTGTTACTATTAATATTATTTAATATCGTCGATATAAAATGCTCTGATGCAAGACGCAGTGTAAAAACACACACATCATCTGTCCTTCTTGCACGCCCTCTGTCATCTGCTCTCTCTCTCTCTCTCTCTCTGCATTCACCACACGGCCTGTCCTCGCCGTCTGATGGGCGTCGCTGCTCTGGGAGGTATATATATTTCAGCGGCAGCCGAGGAGCTGAAACCTTAGTAACTCATCTGTCATAGCGGTGCAGGAGGGAGCATGCGCCGAGCCCTGAATAACAGCGGGTTTAAGCTAACCTTCAGACTCCACCGGCTGAATGTTAATGGGAGTAAACGGCACTGCTCGAAAACACTCGCATCGATCCGGCGATCCGTTAAAGCGCAGTTGTAAGATACATCATTTGCTCCCTATTCGCTTGGGTGTGTGTTCATGTATTGAACCAAAGTCCAACACCTGGTCCCAGCAGTTCGGCCAGGGGTGTGTATGTGTGTGTATGTGTGTGTGAAGGTGGGGGTTGCATTGATGGGAAACGGGAGAGGCATTATGGGAGGCGGCAGCGTGCGCACACACACACACACACACACACACACACACACACACACACACACACACACACACACACACACACACACTGACCAGCTGCTTGTAGTCGATCTGCTGTCGGATGAGCTTGTCCTCGCTGAGCGAGTAGCGCGCCTCTCCGGTGATGGCGTCGATCGGCCCTTTCTCCATCTGCTGCTTAATGGCGCAGTACAGCATGAAGAGAGGCTCTCCTGCACATTCCTGCGGGAAAAAAAAAAGAGACAGAGGTGAGAATAAGCAAGAATAAACTTAAGGGGTGATCCGTCACAAGCAACACTTCGGAAATGCAATCAAAAAGCACTCAAATGTGCCATCTTCTTTTCGGAAGGCGTTAGAAAATAAACTAAATGCCATCGAACCTTTTAAATGCATTAATTTCGTGTTGTACTGACAAAAAAAATGTAAAAACCTGCAAACCAACAGTGCAACTTACAGGGAGAAAAACGGATATCGCATTGAGAAAAAGGCCATATATACAGTATGCAGGGATACAGAAGACGCAAGATACAGTAAAGAGAGTGAGGAAGGAAGCGCGGAGGAGATCGAGCCTGAGAGAGACCAGCGCACGGAGAGACTGGAGATGCCCGATCACGTTCCTTTTTAGATGGCATTTGCAAGGAGCGAAGAACTCGCCAATTATCCACTTAAAAGCTATTGATGACTAAGCAGCGATACTGAGGGAAGGCTGTTATTTAGTCCTTAGGCTAGATCAGCTTGACATTATTAATTACCGCCTGACATCGTGATGCTCACACGGCTACACGCGCATGAAGGCCCCGAGCGGGGGTGCGAACGAGAGAGAGAGAGAGAGAGAGGAAAACAGAGAGAAAAAGGGAGACAGGCAGACAAAGGCAATGAATAGACCAAAGTGTGATTAAATCCTCAGGCGCGGTTCTCGATTCTGGTTGGTCGGAAGGACGATGAATGTTTTTACAAAACAGCAGAAATGACAGTAGTCTCGGCTGCAACTCAAAGGTTTAAATTAATGCACGGGTTCTAATACGTTATGGTTTCTATAGCAACCAGGGACCTGCCTGTCTGGTGTTCACTCTACAGAATTAAACCAAAGCTTTAATTTAACAAAGGAAAAAAATCTGAATAATTGTTAATGCTGAGACGTTTTGCTTATTCGACGTTGATGGAAATCGTCAGTTTCAGCGATCTGTAATCGAGATTTATGCCACGGGAAAGTCTTCAGGGCAAAGGGGTTTATACCGCGTGCCCCTTCTCTCAGTAATCTGACAAAGCTGCACATTTTTTGTCTTATTATCTTCAGTAGATGAAGAAAAAAAAAAAAAAAAGAAAAAAAAAGGTGGTGTGAGAATGAATGTTTCTTGTTGTACTGACAGCATAATCTTTTTATTAATTGACACCGGTTGTTTATATCAATTACACACACTAGTAGAATAACTCTATACAAAGGTACGACTCCACATGGCGTCAAGCATAAGCGATGGATTTGTCGAACCCAACTCGTGAATCCTTATGCAAAAGCACCATTGGTGGGAGCTGATGGTTTAGCACTGCGCTGCTGGTTTCACCTTCATCATTGTAGCAATTTTAATGACCCATGCCAATTGATAAAAGAAAGGTCTGACCCCTCCCCCCCCCTCTTTTCTTTTGCATTACTTTCATACAGGCCATGTACAGTAGCGATAACAGCAGCATATTGTGATTAAAAATAGATCATGTAATTATGAACATTGCTGTTGTATAACAGAAATAAATAATTATCTAGTTAAATTGAACATCAGTTACAAGCGTATTAGTCACATTCATTTTTAAACCAGCGTTTCTAAGAACGCTGCCCAAACATGATGTCTGCCAAGAGCACAGTGCAACTATATTTCTGCTTAAACACATCAATCTATTTCTATTATCTATGGGAAGTTACCAATAATGTACTGTAATAACAACATGGATATATATACTGTAGCTACATGCTTAAAATGTGAAATCAAGCTTCGGAGAGGCCGGAGCGGTGGCCAAAAGCCTTTTAACATGTACCCCGATGAGACTTATCTACGCCTGGCATGCGGCCACGACTGCATTCCGAGGAGCATTTCTATCCCGGCACACAACCACGCACTCGACGGGCCTGATGTTAGCGACCCGACCAGGGGTTCGTCTGAGCGCCTCGACCGCAGCTCTCGGCTAAGGCGAACATTTCGTTCTGGGGTTCAGGGAGCACCTGACAGGAAGTGGGTTTGGACGAATGCCCAGCTCGTCTGCTAAGGGATTGTTTTGCGACTGAGGAGAAACGGTGGCATTCCTGAGGCTAAGCCTGAGCCAGACGCATAGCCTCGCTGTGTGAAAGCGCATCGGACTCCCGGCCAAGTGATGGCAAATCTCAGGCCTGTACTGTGTGTTTGTCGAGCTTCAGAGATGAATAATAGATTTAGAGATAGGCCTGGAAGAAAATCTATGCAGGAACATTTGGCAAACCTTGAGGAAGCGATGCAGAAGGAACGTGAACCAGTTGGTGAGCATTTTCTCGGCTACGGATTCCGTTCTGGAAAAGACAGACACAGCATGTTAACCCTCAGCAAGTCCTTTTTGCTTAATTATAGGCTTCATGATTTATCCTGTCTTTTTTTGTTGTATTCTTTCCTTTTTTTTTTCTTTCTTAGACTAGCTCGTTCAATTAGAAGAAAAATAATCCTGAACTGAAATACCATGGGTTTATCATTCACACTACATTTTCCTTGTAAAAAGCTGTTGTATTTCTAACGCACAGGAAAATGTGTGTTTTTCTTTCCTTTTCCCCCCACAATCTATCTTTAGTAAGCCATCACAGCAGGGACACACTCTATAGACCCTTATCTATCACAAGGCTTCTACGAGACAAGGTTGAAAGTAGAAACCCTTCAGGGGGGAAAAAAAAAAAAAAAAACATGGAGTGGGAACACCGCCCTCCGCTGTGAAGCTCCAAAACGAGAGCCTTACCGTCGCAGAAGCAGCTTGGGATGGTTACGGTTCTCCAGGTTCTTCTCGATGAGGTCGGCCAGAAGCTGCTTGAGCACCACGGTGGCGTACTCCATCCTACCCTGCAGCGCCGCCATGAGAAGAGACGCCACGTTGCCCCGGTCGCGCATGGAGAAAGACCTCTGGGCCTCCAGGGTGTGGATGAACATCAGGAGGAACATCTTGTTGTGGAGCAGCTGGCTGAAGAGACGCAAGGCCTTCTCCACGTTAGCTGGAGACTGCGGAGTGAGAAGAGGGGGTGAAAAATCGATGGCTGGATTAAATAACGGGAGAAACAAAAGGCCGAATAACGACTGAATGGAATGAATGAAAGGGTGGAGAACAATGGGATGAATGAATGCGCTATTTTTCACTTGACTGCTTCCTCAATGCAGAATGTCAAGCGCAGTTAAAAATGCCACTGTCAAAGGGTTCGTTCTTTTCCTACTGACTATTTCCAAAATAGATTTTTTTCCCTTCTTTTTCTGGAAGGCACGTCACTAGGAGCCGATTCCGCGGGGTCTTCGCAAGGCTGCCGGTTTTCGGCATGTGTCAGAGGGTTTTAATTAAAAAGCAAGCGGAAAGCGGCATGTTTGCTCTGAAACACACTACTGAGGTAGCGCCGGAGCTTAGGGAAGCTGTTTAAAGCACATCCTAGGGCTTTCATCCTCTTCTTCTTCCCCCCCTGGTGAAGGATTAAAAGAAAAACTAGGCAAAGGCGGGGAGAGGCTGAGCTCTTGCAACCACCTTACTGCATATCTAAGTGTCAAAGGACACCTGGGGATGGACAGGCGCACAGACACAGGCGCACAGACACAGGCGCACAGACACAGGCGCACAGACACAGGCGCACAGACAGGCACACAGACAGGCACACAGACAGGCACACAGACAGGCACACAGACAGACAGAACTGCACCATGTAGAACTGCTTTTTTATTATTATTTTTCCTCCCACTCACATCAAGCTCTTTTAGAACCGGGTGCTCCTCGATGCCAGGGAACATCACTCTCATGGTGTAGGTACGGTACTCCAGGAACGGGATCTTCACGCCATCCATGTCATTGGTCAGTTCTTGAATGTCCGTTTGCAGTTCGGCGAATGCTGGAGGACAGGAAGGTCACATGGGTGAAGTTAGCAAACCGTCACGATAGACAAATCTGCAGTACACATGGAAGTCAAAGGAATCTTGTTTGTTAATGCAAGATACGTGAAATGTTTTTAAATTTTTTTATTCAATATGTAATCGGCACTGAATAAATCTTCAAGTAAACTTCTGCATCTGCATTTTAAAAGTCTAAACCCAGCTTGCATTAGGACACGACCCAGTTTGATCACTCAGTAAAGCCTGCGTCAAACCCCGCATCGAGTTCAGACCTGCCGTCTCTTACAGTATGATCGCTGTACAGCGGTGGACGGCGTCGAGGCGAGAGCGGAGTGTGAATCAGACAGCGAGAATCTCAGCGAGGATAACGAAGCAGTTCCTGCGATCAACTGTAAAGTACAGGTTCTTCTTTCGCATTAAGTCATTAGCGGCCAATTATGAAGCTTTTAACTCCTTATTAAGCCTGAGAGTTTGGCACTGCGAGGGTGATACTGTAACTACCTGAACCATGCACACACCAGCGAGCAGATAGCGAGTTAGCCACACTTCTGCAGATCTACAATTAATTCACTTTTGTGCAGAAGCAGCTGTGGGAATTTGGAGTTAAGTGGTGTAATGGCAGGAAAGTAAAAAAAAAAAAAAAGAAGAAGAAAGGAAGAAAAAAAAAAAGTCACGTTTAAAGAATCTGAAATCGTCACCACGGATATGAACGTTAGAAATCTGGACATTTTGTTCTTTTTATTCTTAATACTGTCAAATTAAGGACTGTCTAAGGACAAAATCTGAAAAAAAAAAAACTGTCATGGTGACAATTTTAAATCAAAGTATAAGCAGCAAAGAAAAAAGAACCAAACAAGAAAAATGACGAAAGAAGCAAAACTTAAAGGACACCTATTACACAATATTTATTTATAAATAATGTTTAGACATTTAAATGGGTCTCCAGTGACAGAAAAAAACTTGAGAAAAAAAACCCCCTGCTGTTTGTCCTTCTTCCATTTTTTCTTTTTTTGTATTGTATTTGCTTATAGGTTTAATTGTCTTCCCTAATGTGACCTCATTTAAGAAGATACCTCTTACCCAGACATATTTTGCTCTGCTGTTCTCTGGTGGTTTGGGGCTCACCAGAAACTCATTTACGTAACACAAACACTTTGGTGGACCTCTTAGACTTTTTAGAGATATAGTTTAAAAATAAAAAAATAAGAAAAAATAAAAAAAGCACCTTTAAAAGTTTTTCAAATATTTTCAAAAGTTTTTGAAAATCTTCGAGCTCCCTGCTACATTCAAGATGATTTCCTCCTAAATATGAGCACTCCTGATGAAAACGACTCTTTAAGGTAAAGCTGTGGATGGGGCTAATAATTTCTGGGCAAAATATTAATGAAATTAATAGTAATTTAACATAATAGTAACATAACATAATTAATAGTAATTTATAATAATATAAAAAATATATGAAGCTCTGACCTTATATTTTTTTAAACTAACCTGATCCTAGGCCACACCACACGTGTGTACGGTCACTCCATACTCTAAGCACAAAGCTACCTACCGCTGAGATGCAGTTCACCTCACCTTCCTTGCACTCCAAAGCTACCCGGGATTCCAGGTTGTCCATCTGGAGCTGCAGGCGTTTGAGGGTGCGATCCGCGTCCCTCGTCTTCCTCTTGTAAGCGATGAGGACAGCGATGATGGCTATGAGGAGGACGCCTCCTCCTGCTCCGATGCCGATGATGGCGGGAAGTGTCAGCGTGCTGTCCGAGTAGATATGGAGAGTGCCAGGGGAGTACTCCAACCCGCCAACCAATATCTATAGAGGAAAAAAAAGCAAAGAAAAAGAAAACGTAAGCGCTTGCTTAGAGGGTTTCACTACTGCTACTACCAGGAAAGCTCAGGTCACCCAGAACAAAAAAAATAAATAAAATCCTGCTGTCAGCTTCTGGCTTTGTATACCTGACTGGCTGTAAAATTGCTACAGTATTCTTCACCAGAAATCAGTCTTTAATGGGTGAGATGGTGCTGTCTACCTGTTGACCCCTGAAGACCAAAAGCCTGCACTTGTCTGTAGTCGGTTTTTCTTCTCTTCCCAAAGTAAATGACTGAGTCACACACACTGTATACTCAGATCCTCAAATCATCAACCTAGAGCCAGCTAGCCAAAGTAAGCTAAGTGACACTCATATTTAGCCACGGCAAATAAAAGCATTTGTTGTAAATAGAAACTTAATAGAAATTTAATAGAAACTTCTGTTTTTTGTTTTTTTTTGTGACTTAGCCAATATCCAAGCTAGCTAACAAATTAGAATCAGAGGCTAACATTAGACTCTACTGTGCAATTTAAACTAGAATCCAAGTTAGCAAGTGTAGGGGGTGGGGGGCTAACACTTTTAAACTGAAACAAGTCTGTTGGACTGTAGAAGGACACGGCCTCTGAGACCAGAATGAAACAAAATAAGGATGAGCTGATTGTTTTCCCATTGCTGTGATGATGTTCTAAGATAGATCGGGAAATCGATTCCTTGTTTTTGTGGTGGGGGAGGGGGGATCATGTCAGAGAAGTTTGTGTACACAATGATACAACAGTGAGATGAGGACACCTTTATCTATGCTGTAACTGTTTGCTGTATGAGACCGGTACTTCTGTAGAAGTTTCAGTAAACCGTAGTTGCTTTGCTTTTACCCAGTTGAATGACTTACAGTACTCGTCTTTCTTTATAGTTTACAGGAAACACAAGAAAGCGAGCGTTAGGCTAACTATGATACTGTGAAAAGGTAACGAAGAGCCAGATTTGCTAGCAAGCTAGTTACGTCAGGTAAATATTACATTTATTACAATGTTAAATATAATTACAGTACAGTAACTTATTTTTATGAAGACGTAAGTAAAATTCTATTAAACTAACTATTACACTGTGTAAGAACTATGAGCCAGTTTTGCTAGCAAGCTAGTTAATATATTATATCACATATAAATTGTGCAGGTAAAATTAAGCCATTAGTTCAGTTATAATTGCTGGTAAATCTTAGTGAACTTATTTGTACACTGGTACCTCGGTATACGAATGTCCAACCTTTTACCGTAAGAACTGAAATTTTCATATTGCGTTTTTGGCGAACGAGCGAATTAACTATAAATTTAGGTTAAGAGAGCTTTAACGGGGTCTAAGTGGCGCAGTGGTTAAAGCGCTCGCCCTATCATCTGAAGATCGCTAGTTCGATTCCCAGGTGATGCTGTAACCTGTCACAGCCGGAGGTCTAGAGAGAGCTGACTGGCCAAGCTCTCTCAGAGGGGAGGGATGAGAGGTACTTCGTGCTCCCACATTAACCACGGCTCTACAGCCAATCAGGGGCGTCTGTGAGCTCACGCAAGCGAAGGAGCGGATAGCGCTGTCCTCCGAGTGTGTTACGCCGCCCCCAACGGTGTGTGTGTGGGCAGTTCGAAAAGATACGGTTGGCTGGCGTCACGTGGTTCGGAGGAAACCACTTCTGGCTGAGTGGTAGTAGAAGTAACCTTAATGTGGAGCCCCCTAGTGACGGGGAGGAATTGGACACGACTAAATTAGGGAGAAAAAAAAAAAAAGAGAGAGAGTTTAATGTCTTTAATGTCTATTTAGTTCATATTTTACTTCAATTAAATGTATTTTCTAAATGTTTTGATTGTTTTTATATGCTAAAATATGCGTTGGATATTAGTAAAATTTGATAAAATGAGCAATATTCTGGCGTGGTAGGAACGAATTATCTGCATTTACATTATTTTCTAATATTTTCTAAGTAAAAATGCGTTCATCGATATGAAATTTCATCCTCAATATCTCGCCTCTGGAACGGATTCAATTTGTTTACTGAGGTACCGTTGTATTCATGTCCAAGCTTTTATCAACTTAGCTGGCTCATCTTGCTAAGAAGTAAAAGTATTGGCATTGAGGCAACAATATCATCATCTAATTTAAGCATAACCTTCCTGTGACAGTGACGGCTCCCTTCCGAATGCGCTGAACAGCTTCTACGCACGGTTCGACATGCAGAACGACGTGACGGCGAGGAAGACCACCCCTCCGCCGAACGGCCAGGTGCTGTGTCTCACCACGGCTGATGTGAGGAAAACTCTACGCAGAGTCAACCCACGTAAAGCTGCTGGACCAGACAACATCACAGGCAGAGTGCTCAGAGAATGTGCAGAACAGCTGGCAGATGTTCTCACCGACATATTCAACATCTCTCTGAGCAGCACCGTCGTTCCCACATGCTTTAAATCTACCACCATCGTCCCCGTGCCGAAGAAGTCTTCGGTGTCCTGTCTCACTGACTATACCGCCCTGTTGCACTCACACCCATCATCATGAAGTGCTTCGAGCGGCTCGTCATGAGACACATCAAGACCCTGCTGCCCGCCTCACTGGACCCCCTGCAGGTGGACCTACCTACCTGTGCTGCTGTTCGCAATTTTTTTGCACAATATTTATTCGACTGCTATTTGCACACAATACTCTTGTCAAAATGTAAACTGTCTACTGCTGCTCTTCCCACTACCTCAATTCATACTTCATCAAAAAAGTACTGTTATGTGTTACATTGTTGTGTCTGTCATGTACCTCTTTGTTTGCACTATTTGCACGTGCACTTTGTCCTTTGTGTATTTTTGTATAGAAATTTGACAGTTCTTCTTTTAGATTAACTTAAAATTTTATGTGTATGTAGCAACCTGGTCCTGGAGGAACGTTGTTTCGTTTCACTGTGTACTAACTGTATATGGTTGGAATGACAATAAAAAGCCTACTTGACTTGACTAATTAAATCTAGATGTCAATTTTGCTAGCAAGCTAGTTTAGGCTTAACAAAATCGACCTGCTTTTACTGTACATGATATGAATAAATTTACAATCATAACTATAACTATATAACCGCATCTTTTTCAAATCTAAGAATTCCACATAATAATTATAGCGAGCTAAAGTCCAAGCTAATGTAGCTACTTAGCAAGAGTTCTAGCTTTAATCTTTCGACAAGTTAGAAACCAAGCTTGCTAGCAGTCGGCCTAGCATTACGGTGGCGTCACGCGACAAGTTGGCCATTGATTGATAACATGTTGTCTTATCCGTTCACTGGGATTAAAGTTTGAAAGAGCTCACGTTAACTTTGTGTTTCACTGATTAGGGATTTCGTTTCAGTTCGCCTCAGCTGGAAAGCTGCTGAGTCGCCGAACCGAGAACCATACGGCTTATATTTGTTTACCTCAAGTTAAAAAAAAAAAAAAAAATTTAAAACCCCGTTGCTCTTTAAAGGCAGCTAAAGCCGCTATACAGTCCCCACTGATAAGACGCCAGCGGGGCTTGGTTTAATAACTGCTTTTTTGTGATGCAGCTTGAGTCCCTCACAACAATTGAATCCCTAAGGATTATAATCAATGGTAAATTATGTGATGCTGTTAAAAACACCATGAGGGAGGGATACGCTAACAATCAGCTCAGCTGGCTGTGTGGCAAAATAGATCACTGCCAAATGACAAACAGCAATTATATGATATATTCTGCAGACTGCAAAATATCGTGCTGAGCAGAGGTCAGTTTTTATTTTTTATTTTTATGTTGTCTAATGTGACGTTAAAGAGGGTATTGTCAAAAGCAGACGAATTTAGCTGGGTTCCGACACCACAATATGAACGGCGATGTGAGGGGATCGGTTGGCGGGGTGTCATTAAGTTATTTTTATGTTCACCTTGGGTTTTGTATTTTGGTTTTTTTTTCTCGTGTCTTGCTCATTTTGTTACCACGACGACAGTCTCACCGGACAGACCTCTAACTGGGTTACAAAATCTGGTACATTTTGTCAATAAACATGGCATGATGGACATCCTGGAAAACTACCAAAAAACACGCAATTCATTCACTGGTTTAGAGCAAAACAACGAGACTTCTTTCACCCAGCCTTCCTGTTTTATAGACAAACTACAGAAAAAAAAAGCCAACATCATCTATGCCCCAGTCGTCGTGTTCTCACGTTATATATAGAGTTGATTTCCCTATCTGTCTCGAAACAGGTTTCTTCATCTTATGATTAACAGGGGCTATTCTATTGTGTTCTGGTCTCACAGGCCTTGTCCTTCGACATCCAGCAAGCAAGCTTAATGCTTCCACAGTCCACGTGGCACAATTCACACACAATTAAAATGTGATTGTCCATTACAATGGGAAGAAACTGCGTGCTTGTTTTGACGGACATGCCACATGACCAACCACAAACCTCTCCCCCCCCCTAGAAAGGCGAGAGTGTGTCTGACCTCCTTGTCGCTACTGTGTACTTCACCCAAAAGTTTTACAGACGGAATTCCGGGTCAATACTTTGCTCTAAAAAGCACTTTGCGTCAAGGTGTCGAATAGTTCCCAGTCAGATTTCACAGGCAACCTTCTTGATCCTGAATCCGATAGCCAGAAAAGTGCACCAAAACACATCATGCTGTATGCTTTTCATATAACGGGTGGAGCATCTGAGCCTGAGACTATAAAAACATGGTGTGGATTTTGTTTTTAGTTATGGTTGAACTATTTCGTACAACTGGGAATCAAAATGCTACAGAGAACAGGTAACGCTCACAGATATTGCTAAGGCTTTTGTTGCTCAGCTACACCCTCAATACGAAAGCCGAAGGCGGCAAAAACATCTACTTCTCATTTCACTTATTTTTATTGCCTACGGCAGTGGTTCTCAGCCTCATTCCAAGATATTTCATGTTTTTCTTGCTCAACCACACCCACTTCAATTAGGAAAAGGCTGTTATTTAGTTAAACACTGAAATGTACAGTACAGGGTAGGAGCTGAGAACCACTGGCCTATGGGAATGTCTTTGTGGTGTGTATCTTATAAACACACAAAAAACTCATCTAACAAGATAAATATTCTCATAGACAGAGTTACTGTAAGAATCTAGATGCTTAAAGTATTTCAGTTTGCAACTTTCTATATATATATATATATATATATATATATATATATTATTTTTTTTTTTTTCTTCTTTTTTTTTAACTGTCTACATTAGCTATTAGTAAATTCCATCTGAAATGTTATGATTTATCTCGCATTAGATTCATTAAATTCCACCCCTACTTTCATGACCACTTATTCAGCTCTTAATCATGCAGGTTAAGAAAAAGGTTTTGGTGTGGCATGGTTTTCTATTCCGACATTGTTGTTTCTTTCTACTTAAAAAAAAAAAAAAAAATTTTTTTATAATGCCTATTATAACTTCAAGATGGATATTTCTAATGCTTAATTTCAACTTTTGCCAAGAAAGCCTGATCTTTTCGAATGCAGCCCCCCAGCTGGACATAACGAACCACTCGCATGCCAATCACATGACTTCATGAAAAGCCACAGTGGCGCAGGTGGGACTGTAATGAAGCTCCGAGCGGAAAGTGCAGGAGCGCTGCTTAGAGACGGAGGCCGACTGTGGAGCGGTTATACGGAACTTAGCCTTTCCGTGATCACACGTCAATTACACACGGCGTCCTGTCGGCTTTCCTAACGACTTTCACCTTTCCGGTGGCTGCCTGGGCGCTGCATGGCTGCATGAATTATGGAGGCAGGGGAAGAGCCAAGAACAAAGGGAAGCCCAGAGAGCTGTCGATACGTGTCAGGTCATTAGACGACTGATTTCTGCGCACTATTACGCTTTCTATCGTTCTTGCTCGCGCCCCCCCCCCCCTTTACCTTCCTTCCTGGCATTAATAAAGAAAGAGAAAGAGGTGAAAAAGAGGGAGAGATGGATAGAGGGACGAGCCGTGACTCAGAAGAACCTCCGATATCTCACTGGATCCTAATCTCCTCTTTGATTTGCACCCGGCTCGTGACTCCTCTCATCGATCCTGAGGGAGTTGGATGCTGTGCTGAATTCGTCGGGAACGAAGGAATCCGAGAGCGGTGGTGAAGAAAGAAAGGGGCGGAGACGATGTCGCTGGGTGGAATTGATCCGTTTTAATGACACTGAATGCCTCAGACTGTAATTACAGGGATACCTGACAACATTCTGACAAATATTTACATTCGGCAAGGAAACGAATCATCAAACGAGAGATGTGCAGTTTTTTCTTTTTCTTTTGGGGTTCCTTTTGAGCACGATTCCTTCTGTCGCTCCTCTTTCCCTGACTCTCTTTCTCCCAATCTCATCTTGTCCTCTCTGCACGTCGTGTTTTGAAGGGACCCGTCTCGTGTCTCGAAAACTGTGAGGGGAAAGTGCTTGCATCAGCACGTCACCCTAATCATAATAAATACTTAATGCGCGATGAGGTCGACCTTTACGTGCTGCGGATTAGCATAAAACATTCCGAAACGTAAAAGAATAAAAAATAAATAAATAAATGGTGCCTCCTTTATAGGAGATGATTAAGTGAAGTGTACGGCGTTCTGCGCTCACGCAAATCAAACATTCAGCGATTCTGGCCGCTCGCAGCCGCACATTCATTTTCTGCCATGTTTATTGGCGAACAAAGTTAAATAAGAGCACGGTCATAAATCCAGACCATATAGCAGACGTTGCGCATTGCGTCTTTGCGACTCACCAAAACGCGCTGCTCTCCTGTGAGGTCTGGCGAATCGCAGAGCAGCTGAGACTCCGAGACGGTTAACAGACACGGGGTTTCTCCAATCATCACCGAGTAATTCAGGCGGGCGTTTCCAGGCGCGGGAGGAATCAGGTTTTTACCCTGGTGTGAAGAAAATGGCGTATGTCATTGTTATCATCAAAAAACGTTTTACGCTAAGTTTTCAGGATGGGAAACCAGATATCTTGAGGCTAACCTTGAGGATTATCGGAGATCCAGGCTTGACCTCGAGTATTCCGGCGTTCCCCAGCGGGTCGAAGGTCGGGTTGGGATAGTATGTAAAGGGAGTTCCGTTGAGGACGAGGACGGAGGACACGTGGTCCAGGATGAAGCCGAACTCGTCCGGATGAAGGCCTGTCTCGGGCGCCTGGCGCTTCGTGTAGACGATGGGGGGAGCGAGGCAGGTCATGGTGGAGTCGTTTACGACGGTGCACACCTGAAGGAGAGGCGGGAGGGCAGAGCGTCAATATCAATAATTAAAAATAGCGAGAAAGTAAGGCAAGCTGATGTATTTTGCTAATAAAACCGGAAGCCACTGGCCACTACACTAAATAAAACTAAAATCCATTTTGCCTTCTCCACCTGAGTGTCACTACATCTTTAATATTTATATCAGTCGTTTTGATTGACGGCTACAAGACATGCTCCATCACGGTTCACACAGTAGCGTCGCATGATTTCCTCCATCACATCTGGAACCATGAGAACCTCTCTCTCCTGCCTCTATTTTTAACCATACTCATTTTCTTACATGAAATGAAAAGCTACTCTCCGCTGCTTTATGCCCTGCAGGTCTTTAATAAATGTAAAACATATGAAAGGTTAGTGATAATTAGCCTCCAAAACCCAGAAGGTCGTTTCGGTGGTTTTTCCTGCTGCAGAAATAGCTGGAGGGTGTGTGTGCTTACATTCGTGGTCTCCACTCCGCCGTATCTGGCCCTGGCTTTGGGCTCCTGGATGGTGAGCAGGTGCGTTCCCGTCACGGTCAGGGAAGTGCTGCCGCTGTAGGGAGGTGACGAAAGACATCGTTTATCTGCTCTTCAGACTTCACATTCTTTACACGTGCATGCGTGTATATACAGGATGTGGCTTTGAGTTCACTCACTTGATGATGCTCCAGTTGGGTTCGATGCTGAGGATGCTGGGATCTTCGGTGTAGATGTAACGCAGGTCACTGTTGATTTCAGCTTTATCTATGAACAGCTTTATGGATGAAGCTCCTGAGCCCACCAGAGAGGCCGGGGTCACACACACAATCTCGTGCACCGTTCTCCTATTGGAGGAAAAACAAGGATAGCATAAGTTTTGCATTCAGTTTTTTTCCCCCCACACAAAAGTTATTAGATCACATTTAATTCAAAAACTGCATTATTCTCAATATTTAAAATATGTGTTAGTCAGACTTCATAAAATAAGGAGGTGTGGCCTTTGTGCCTGTCAGCATAAATAAAGGAGGTGTGGCCTTTGTGCCTGTCAGTATCAGTGAGGGGTGTGGCCTTTGTGCCTGTCAGTATAAATAAAGGAGGTGTGGCCTTTGTGCCTGTCAGTATGAATAAAGGAGGTGTGGCCTTTGTGCCTGTCAGCATCAGTTAAGGAGGTGTGGCCTTTGTGCCTGTCAGCATCAGTGAAGGAGGTGTGGCCTTTGTGCCTGTCAGTATGAATAAAGGAGGTGTGGCCTTTGTGCCTGTCAGCATCAGTTAAGGAGGTGTGGCCTTTGTGCCTGTCAGTATAAATAAAGGAGGTGTGGCCTTTGTGCCTGTCAGTATGAATAAAGGAGGTGTGGCCTTTGTGCCTGTCAGCATCAGTTAAGGAGGTGTGGCCTTTGTGCCTGTCAGTATAAATAAAGGAGGTGTGGCCTTTGTGCCTGTCAGTATGAATAAAGGAGGTGTGGCCTTTGTGCCTGTCAGCATCAGTTAAGGAGGTGTGGCCTTTGTGCCTGTCAGTATAAATAAAGGAGGTGTGGCCTTTGTGCCTGTCAGCATCAGTGAAGGAGGTGTGGCCTTTGTGCCTGTCAGTATGAATAAAGGAGGTGTGGCCTTTGTGCCTGTCAGTATAAATAAAGGAGGTGTGGCCTTTGTGCCTGTCAGTATGAATAAAGGAGGTGTGGCCTTTGTGCCTGTCAGCATCAGTTAAGGAGGTGTGGCCTTTGTGCCTGTCAGTATAAATAAAGGAGGTGTGGCCTTTGTGCCTGTCAGTATGAATAAAGGAGGTGTGGCCTTTGTGCCTGTCAGCATCAGTTAAGGAGGTGTGGCCTTTGTGCCTGTCAGTATAAATAAAGGAGGTGTGGCCTTTGTGCCTGTCAGCATAAATAAAGGAGGTGTGGCCTTTGTGCCTGTCAGTATCAGTGAGGGGTGTGGCCTTTGTGCCTGTCAGTATAAATAAAGGAGTTGTGGCCTTTGTGCCTGTCAGCATAAATAAAGGAGGTGTGGCCTTTGTGCCTGTCAGTATCAGTGAGGGGTGTGGCCTTTGTGCCTGTCAGTATAAATAAAGGAGGTGTGGCCTTTGTGCCTGTCAGTATGAATAAAGGAGGTGTGGCCTTTGTGCCTGTCAGCATCAGTTAAGGAGGTGTGGCCTTTGTGCCTGTCAGTATCAGTGAGGGGTGTGGCCTTTGTGCCTGTCAGTATAAATAAAGGAGGTGTGGCCTTTGTGCCTGTCAGTATGAATAAAGGAGGTGTGGCCTTTGTGCCTGTCAGCATCAGTTAAGGAGGTGTGGCCTTTGTGCCTGTCAGCATCAGTTAAGGAGGTGTGGCCTTTGTGCCTGTCAGCATCAGTGAAGGAGGTGTGGCCTTTGTGCCTGTCAGCATCAGTGAAGGAGGTGTGGCCTTTGTGCCTGTCAGCATCAGTGAAGGAGGTGTGGCCTTTGTGCCTGTCAGCATAAATAAAGGAGGTGTGGCCTTTGTGCCTGTCAGTATCAGTGAGGGGTGTGGCCTTTGTGCCTGTCAGTATAAATAAAGGAGTTGTGGCCTTTGTGCCTGTCAGCATAAATAAAGGAGGTGTGGCCTTTGTGCCTGTCAGTATCAGTGAGGGGTGTGGCCTTTGTGCCTGTCAGTATAAATAAAGGAGGTGTGGCCTTTGTGCCTGTCAGTATAAATAAAGGAGATGTGGCCTTTGTGCCTGTCAGTATGAATAAAGGAGGTGTGGCCTTTGTGCCTTTGTGCAGCATCAGTGGAGGTGTGGCCTTTGTGCCTGTCAGCATCAGTGAAGGAGGTGTGGCCTTTGTGCCTGTCAGTATGAATAAAGGAGGTGTGGCCTTTGTGCCTGTCAGTATAAATAAAGGAGGTGTGGCCTTTGTGCCTGTCAGTATAAATAAAGGAGGTGTGGCCTTTGTGCCTGTCAGCATAAATAAAGGAGGTGTGGCCTTTGTGCCTGTCAGTATCAGTGAGGGGTGTGGCCTTTGTGCCTGTCAGTATAAATAAAGGAGGTGTGGCCTTTGTGCCTGTCAGCATAAATAAAGGAGGTGTGGCCTTTGTGCCTGTCAGTATCAGTGAGGGGTGTGGCCTTTGTGCCTGTCAGTATAAATAAAGGAGATGTGGCCTTTGTGCCTGTCAGTATGAATAAAGGAGGTGTGGCCTTTGTGCCTGTCAGCATCAGTTAAGGAGGTGTGGCCTTTGTGCCTGTCAGTATAAATAAAGGAGGTGTGGCCTTTGTGCCTGTCAGTATAAATAAAGGAGGTGTGGCCTTTGTGCCTGTCAGCATCAGTGAAGGAGGTGTGGCCTTTGTGCCTGTCAGTATGAATAAAGGAGGTGTGGCCTTTGTGCCTGTCAGTATGAATAAAGGAGGTGTGGCCTTTGTGCCTGTCAGTATAAATAAAGGAGGTGTGGCCTTTGTGCCTGTCAGCATCAGTTAAGGAGGTGTGGCCTTTGTGCCTGTCAGTATAAATAAAGGAGGTGTGGCCTTTGTGCCTGTCAGTATGAATAAAGGAGGTGTGGCCTTTGTGCCTGTCAGCATCAGTTAAGGAGGTGTGGCCTTTGTGCCTGTCAGTATAAATAAAGGAGGTGTGGCCTTTGTGCCTGTCAGCATAAATAAAGGAGGTGTGGCCTTTGTGCCTGTCAGTATCAGTGAGGGGTGTGGCCTTTGTGCCTGTCAGTATAAATAAAGGAGGTGTGGCCTTTGTGCCTGTCAGTATGAATAAAGGAGGTGTGGCCTTTGTGCCTGTCAGCATCAGTTAAGGAGGTGTGGCCTTTGTGCCTGTCAGCATCAGTGAAGGAGGTGTGGCCTTTGTGCCTGTCAGCATCAGTGAAGGAGGTGTGGCCTTTGTGCCTGTCAGCATCAGTGAAGGAGGTGTGGCCTTTGTGCCTGTCAGCATCAGTGAAGGAGGTGTGGCCTTTGTGCCTGTCAGTATGAATGAAGGAGGTGTGGCCTTTGTGCCTGTCAGTATCAGTGAAGGAGGTGTGGCCTGTGTGTGTCGGTATGGACTGTCTTCCTTGCAGTCTTTCAGAAATAGAGACACGACTATTTAAACCTTCTTTCGGGATTCAAGCTCTTTCTAAACACAACACTGACTTACACTGTATTGCATCATATTTCATTTCATTGTATCTCACTGATGCTGCATGCTAAACTATGTTATATTGAGTCATGTGTCAAGTGTCCAGTTTAGCGCACATCCCCCGGGAGATCAAGTTCAAGTACACACGTTACAAAAATGCAGCCATCTAAAAGGAAATGTACAAATTCTTTATTTCACACAGAGGCTGGAGCTGATCGGCTGCGATGAGTTCAGTGTCAGTCTTCAGTTTTGTACTGGAGCTACAAGGCAAAACTTGGCTAACATAAGAAAAGCTATACAACAAATGTGACCTCTTATGATCTGAAGTGCTACTAGAATACATTTGCACCTGCGTGCCACATCTCCCTGCTCTGTGACACCAGGCTGAGATCTGACATGCTGAATAATTCAACAGGATTTAAAGTGAGTGTGTATGATGTTAATGCTGAACTCAGGGCTGTTCGAGATTGTTATACTTGTTAGCAACATCGCCCCTTTAGCTCCAGTGCATTTTTAGCCGATGTAGTCATTTAATTGTGTGATATTATATGCTATGTTTTTTTCTTCAGCGCTGAGCATTCGCACTGTTTTTTTTTTTTTTTGGCCCTGACCGGCGTCCTGAACCGCAGCGGGACGAGTCCACTCATGCAGGGCAGTGTGTGATTACATCCAGCCACGCAGCGGTGCCCCCACGTTTAGCCCTGCTATGACATTTACTCTGACTGACGTACAGCAGTATCGGTGTGGATTTCTTTTCGCTGCTCTGTCTCGTACCGTATATTTGTCTCATCATGACATGCAGCAGTGGGCTCGATGAGTGTGAGCTCGGGGAGCGTGTACTGACTGAAAACGGACCACGGTACGAGAAGTGCAACCGATCTGTCTGGAGGAAATCCTCACCTGACAAACGTGCACGTCTCCTGAGCCAGGAACACGGTCACGGCGCTCCCTGCGTCCAGATGGCGGCCGGAGACGGTCAGCCTGGTTCCTCCCGACACGGGCCCTTTATCCGGCTGCACGCGACTGATACTGGGCGTCTATCAACACACACACACACACACACACACACACACACACACACACACACACACACACACACAAGTTCCTTATATGGCAAATAAATTCAAGTCAGATTGAGTGACTTTTCAAATAGAGAAGAGCGAAAGAAGAAGGAAAACTGCCTCTCCGTGCAGCACGTCATTAACAGTCGTAACACATTCTTACGTTGATGACATTTATTTCTACATAAAGCCTTGTTTTGCCAATCAAGGCTCAACTAATATTTCAGACTGATCACTTGTTCATCACTTTTACGATTTCTGCTCACTACGCAAGCGATATCACTCAAGCGTGTAAGCTGTGCTGAACCCTCCATATAGTGTTCAATACAATTCCATTTCAGATTTTACTTACATGCTAAAATGATATTTAAAACATTGAACAGGGATGCATCGACTGTGAAATTCTGCCCCGATACCGTTTTATTTTTTGCTCTTTATATGCCCTTATTTGGTGCCAGAAAATCTTCATTGTAAAAACCATGAGCAATTTAGTCCCTTATAAAACTGTAGTTGTTTTGTGCAAAAAAAAGAAAAGAAAAGTTTTTAGGCCTTAGCTACCTACTTGATGAGAAGAATATTTCAGTACTTACTTGTTTTTATTGCAAAACATTACAAGTTAAATGTAATTAAATGTAAATATAAAGCGATAAGAAAAAAAATATATACATCATATTCTAGCTTGCAGTACATTTTCCTGAATGTCGCTGGAACAATATATCGCTGATCTCTCGGTCTCAAAGACCGAATACTCCAGAACAGTCGACATTCTCCGAGACGTGCGCCGTATTACGTGATGTATTACTTTTTGTAAGTCGCTCTGGATAAGAGCGTCTCCCTGATGCCAAAATGTAAATGTAAAAACCATTATAGCACCACCTATTGAATGGTTCCGGAACTGCAGCTGGGTACAGAACTCTGGTCCAACTCGGACTGAAATTACGCCATACAGTACCGACCACAGACAAAAAGCTGCACATCAGCTGATAACGATGTACAGCAGATACCTCGTGCATAACTACTCAAACCATATGGAATAAAAAAAAAAAAACGAACAACAATAGCGACTTTTTTTTTTACGGCTAAACTTATTTTCTAATGATGTTCTGATCTGCAAACTACAGTACAAGGATAACATGAAATCTTACACAACCAAACAAATACTATTTTTGTTTGCTATAAAACATGCAAAAACTCAAACGGTATTTAGAGAGAGAAACTGATTTTAAACCCGATTTTAAACACATGCGGACATACGGCGCACACACGGTTCATATATCTGTAACACCAGCCCTGCTAATTTCTGTAATGAAAACATTCTGACTGCTCCCGCGTTGTGTTTAGATCATCTGTTATGTGATTGCAGAGCATGTGTGTACTGTATGTTCGAGTGTGTGTGTGTGTGTGTGTGTGTGTGTGTGTGTGTTCGCCCACAGGCCTGTACATTTGTCCCTAATTAGTTGCCTGGCTGTAGTTCTGCCCTCTGTACAGCCTCTGAATGAGTCTCTGCTCTTCATTACAAGCTTAAGAGTCAGCCAACTGGGTGTCCATGTGTGTGTGTGTGTGTGTGTGTGTGTGTGTGTGTGTGTGTGTGTGTGATTACTGTACGAGTTGAGAGTACATCTATAATGAAAAATACAGACCTAATGTAGGAGGTGACTAAGCTGTGATGCCGACGTTCCACAACATTAACCGTGAGCAGGTAACAGGCTCACTCTTTTACTCTTTTGAATAAACAAAGAAAATGTGAAACTTTCAGCTGAGAGAATCGGCACGAGACTGATTGTTTTCCTATAATGGCGCTTCTCGAAATGTTTTAAAGATATTAGAAACGAAAAACCAATACCCATTGAGAGATTTCAGCTGGTTATTCTCTTATCCTCGTTATAGATCTATTTTCCATTTTAAGATCATGGAAATATTTTTAGATTTTATCTCGTTTCCTTCGAAGTGTGTGTGTGTGTGTGTGTGTGTGTGTGTGTGTGTGTGGGTGTGTGTGTGTGTGTGTGTTTGTTTCTGTGCTGCTTCTAGGCTTGGACTAATAGATTAAATGGCCCAATCATGCAAGGCAGCACTTAAACCTCAGCAGGGTGTGTGTGTGTGTGTGTGTGTGTGTGTGTGTGTGTGTGTGTGTGTTTGGTTTATCACCCCTCTCTCTATATTACTTTCCTTCCCACTCAGCTGCTCTATCACAGGAGCTCTACAGGAGACCCGATCGGCTGACGGAATAACGAACGGGGATTCCATCGATTCTCCGGCCCTGAGCGAGCGTTCTGATTGGCCCATGGCCCCGGGGAAGGGGATCCTTATTGGCTGATTGGGGGCATTCCTCTCTGACTTACATAAATGAACCAGAACTGGAGATGAGAGCATACAGTACAACACGCCCTTTGTTGACCCTGAATGACCTAAAATACTTATTTTCCCTCTTTCATTAATGATACAGTTTGGGTTTCCTAAAGAAAAATCTCCTTTATTAATCTCTATCTCTCTACTATAGTGTGTAACGTACAGTACAGTAACGCAGCGCTCTAAATGACCTATAAAACCCCAATTAGAAAAAGCAATAATGTTGAGAAGCACTATCTGTTAAGACGGTAATGAGACAAGATGCAGATTTAAAACTGAATAGTAGGCCATAAAAATAAACAAGGCCATAAAGGATATTGGATTTATTCAGAACTCATTTTATACATCAGGGTCGTCCGGACACAACTTTAATTCAATGCGAACGTCCATGCAAGGGTTTATTTTTGGCTGAGATTATAACACCATGGCTGTATAAGCTTTCCTTCTCCTTCTTCTTATTAGCATCATCATGTGCTTGAAACGTCTTGTGTTTTATATAAAAGCAAAAAATCTGAAATTGCCTCGGCATACGAAGCAATCGATGCATGAGCGAATGAACCGAGCCGGCTAAGTTGCGCGGTTGTCCGGGAGCCGTTCAAAACCTATGGAAAGCCAGGCCGGATGGGTTTACATATCTCTTTGTTGTTTGTATTTAGTGAAAGCCTACTGTAGCACCATCGGGCCCAAGGACGGGAGCAAGCAGAAAACGGAGCGGCTTTCAGTTCTGTTTTTTAAAGCATCTGATGCCAAGAAGAATCATAAATTGAGATATTTTACTTTTGTCTTTTTGAAATGCTTTGATTGTTTTTCTATGCAAAAATTCTGTTTATGGTAAAATTAGTAATATTTTGGCAGGAACAGATTTCCTGCATTTACTTTGTTTCCTATGGGAAAATCCGCTTCACTATACGAGATTTCACCTTAACGACTCGCCTCTGGAACGGAGTGTATTCATATACTGAAGTACTGCTGTAAAGGAAAACACTTCGAACGATGCACTCTTGAGACGAGATGACTGAAGTGCTACAGTACAGTACAGTATAGTACGTACCACGAACGCGTACGACTGGGACGACTGAGTCCGATACTCAAGGCTGCAGTCTCCGATACACAGCTCCACTGGGCCACCTGGGGGACTCGCCAAGAGAGACTCCTCCATGTCACACACGATCCTGGCAGACACACAAAAACACACACTTTATAACTACAGAACAACATGCAGTTCTGATGTAGTGTGCGTTATTTTTTATTTTATTTTAAACTGAACTCTGAGCATCTTATTACACACATACACACTTTATCCAAGATGACAGCACAGCGGTGGTTGTTATAAACTTGTGATGTTCTGGTGTTAGACGTCTGTCTGTCTGTCTGTCTGTGTGTGTGTGTGTGTGTGTGTGTGTGTGTGTGTGTGTGTGTGTGCGTTAGTCACCTCTCAGCACTGATGTATTCCTGCGCCACAGGGTTGCAGCGCACGCTGGCCACACGCACATGTGTGATCTCTCTCACCTGCAGCCCCAGGTTCTCGCCCTCGATCGTCACCCGCGTGCCCCCCTCCTTAGGACCAGTCAAGGGCTGGATCTGCACATGCGCGTCGCGGGCACACAGATTTATCAGAGCATTTCTCCACCAGACACAGTTTACAGCACGACCAGACATTTCGTTCCACATTTTAAGAACCTCGGCTGGATCGAGAGAGGTGGGAATACTGCCGTGTGACGACTGGTCAGAAGTACAAGCGGTGCTCAGAAGTACAACACAAATCGACTAAAGCTAGCTAGTAGAAATGCAACGAATCGTACAACTCACAGATTGTGTTTTTTGAGTTTCGGATCAGGACTTGATTTTATTTACTTATTTTAATTGGAGTAGGCAGGTTCTGCGCACTGCCTCGGGGTGATTTTGACAGTGTGATCTGGCAACCCAAATCAGACAGAGAACAAGAGAACAAAGAGAACAAGAATTTTTTTCAAGATTTTTTGAGCATTTGCCAAATAAATAATTACATTTTAGAAGTAGAACGGCAGTTATTTTGCACTATGATGGATATACTTCATTAATGAATTATTATTGAATAATAATTAATAATTACTTGGTTATCCCACTGCTCTAATGCGTGCTGAACCGAGCTAGGGCATAACTGAGTACATGTACTTTCTTACTGTACTTAAGTACACGTTTCATGTTTCTCGTGTACTTATATATATATATATATATATATATATATATAATTTTTTCTTTTTACTTTAGCCCGACTGAAAGGTGCGGCACATATCTGTACTTTTACTTAACTACATTTCTGCATGGCGTCGCGTTACCCAACCACAGGAGTGTGTAGCGTTTGAAGTGGGAACGTTGACTACTGTACCACCTGCTGACTATTACGCATTATTGCGTGACTTGCCTTTCCTTCGAGACACGCCTAATAATGTAACAGCTGTTTAAAATCATAAGCCGAACTGGTTGCAGGCAGGATTGAAAACAGGGAGCTGAGAGACATGGGGGTAAAGAGAGAGAGAGAGAGATTTTTGTATATGAACTGTAAGCTAATACAAGCCCTGTACATCTGATACTTGAAGGTGAGTGCTTCTGTACTTTTACTCAAGTACACACATGAATGGAGAACTTCTACTTGTACTTGAGTACTACAGTATATGCTGTAGGGAACCTCTGCTTGTACTCAAGTACTGGATTTGTGTATAGAGATGAGATGAGATCACGCATTAACTCTAGCTAGCATAGAAAATAAAACGGGAATTGCAGTCATGTAAAAAAAAAAAATATATATATATATTATAATTATTATTATTTTTGCATAAATATAAACGGGGCTTCTTTTTTTTTTTTGGTTCACCCCGTCCACTTGTTGTGATCGACATTTGCTTTGGCTTCTAGATATTATTTAATACACATCTCTTTCAGGAGTGATTTTTACTCTGATTACAAGTCCAGTGAATTAATGCGCGTTACCTTGGCAATGTGGGGATGGCTGCAGCGCACGCTGCGCCGGCCCTGGTGCATCCAGTTGTGTTCGGCCGAGGGGCAGTGCTGCTTCAGGAGACAGCGCTTATCTGCCAAACACCAGCCGCACTCGAACATGCTGTTCGCCTTCAGACACAGACCACAGCTGTCCCTCTGAGCCTCACACTTATACAGGAGAGCTGTGTGGAGAGCACATCCAGCAACACCATCACACACACACACACCAAGAGAGTGAGAGGACGGAGGGAGGGAGGGAGGGAAGGAGGGAGGGAGGGAGCGGGGATAAAGTGTTGCACTCTCCTGGCTGGATGAAGGCAGGTCAGCAGTGGGAGTGGAGCCAGCAGCTCGCACTGAGTCGATAATTGAACTGTAAGGGTGAAAGCAGCCAAGGCAAAGCCCACGCCTGCTTTTACTGTACTCAGCTCGCTGCTCTGCCACACACACACACACACAAACACACACACACACACACACACACACACACAAACGTAGGCCCTTGCTCTCTGGGTAACTGCAATAAGCAGCCATGCCGGGGTAAGTGCAGGAGGTGTGTATTGATTGGATGAGGCCAGAGAGCAAGAGGATGCTGGACACACCAAGCGCTTCTACACACACACACACACACACACACACACACACACACACACACACACACACACACACACACACCAAACGATAAACCTCGTCAGAATAACCGGAGGAGGAATTTAGATTTGTATATAATGTAGCACAGCACTGCGGTTAGGATTCAAACTAAAATCGAATGTAACAACATTCGCCCGACGAATGGTCGGACGGACAGATGGATATCTAGCTCATCATACATCATTAGATATTTGCTTTTACACCAGCAGGTTTCTATTTATTTATTTATTTATTTTTAATGATTTGTCCGACCTGATTACGGAATTTGTTTCGCGTTAAGTCTTGTACTTGATCTGCTCACTATTTATAGCGCTATAGACGTCTCTGCTGGAAGCCGATGGCACAAACGTTAAACCCTCCGGGTGTTGTTTTTTTTTTTTCATAGCATAGTCAAATCTGGGATATTTGAATTTCTACTCTCTCTTTCAGCATCCTCCGCACACAAAAGATCAAAAGCTCTAATAAATCGGTCTGTCCTCATTCTCCATTTCGCTCCGAAATACGATTTGTACACGACACTGCGGCGACAAAGGACACTTTCCGTACGAAGCCATGAAACGAAAATAGACGCCGAAGTCGCGTATTAATAAAATATGCCAGTCTAGATAAGCGCATCAGTACGAGAGCGGAAGAGATGGGAAAAGTCACTTCTGCCCTCCGGAGCACTGAATAAACTATGAACGCTAAGAAAAGACGACACTGAGTGCTCGTCATTATTATTCTTATTATTATTTTAAATATCTGCTTATTTATTTACATGCATTCTTTTCACATTCTACCACTAGGGGGCTCCCTAGTGGTAGAATGCAAGCTTGACTTCGAAGCAGAGCCATGATCCGTACGTTGTTTATCCCTCCACTGAACACTTTTTATTTTATTTATTTTTGGGTTGAGGTGCGCACTCGGAAAACAGGAAGGGATGCCCGGTCCCCGCATCCGCCCGGAATAACAATGTCAATATAATTCTTGAAATCAGTCTTCATATCGGAAATTGCTACAATCATGCTCCTTCCACACACCACATCACTCCCTCGACTGGCAGCAAGGAAATCTCCTCCGTCCGTTCCTCACGCTGACAGAGATGCTTTGATTATTTCACCATCAAAATCCAGTGTTTTATTACAATGTGCGATTTTTATTAGCAATCTGCGAGGCCTGAGCTTGTTCAGTTTTATTGTTGTATCTCTTCAGTTAAGCGTCTGATCATCTGGACTTTTTCCTTTTTATACACAGAAATAAGGCAATTATGAAGAGGCTACAGAAGAAAACGACAGCAATCAGAACGGCAGCCTGCGGCACTGCAAAAAAAAAAAAAAAACATCCTGGCCAAAAAAAAAAAAAAAAAAAAAAATTGCCTTAAAATTTTTAATATATATATATATATATATATATATATATATATATATATATATATATATATAAAGTCACACATGTTGCCAAGTTCACGTATGAAAATGAAACCTCATGCTCTTACTGTAGAAGCTAGTCTACAGTAAGCTAGTCTACTGAAGAGTCTAGACCTGACTAACTGAAGCAACCCAGAGGCTTGTACAGTAGACACTATGCATGATGGGTGTAGAACTTCATCTGGAAATTGGTTTAGGCCCCATGCGTTTAAGGTCGTCTCCATTCAGAATTTTTCCATCCATATTTCTCCTACTAAGGGTCTTAACCCTAATTTCTTATTTCTTTAGTTGTTACCTTTGCCTTATTTATGTCAGGCAATCATTTGACGATTCTGAAATGGCGGCTTTTTTTTTTTTTTTTGCCTGAGCAGTATATAATACAACGGGGTACAACTGTACGGTATTTACACAGCATTCAGGTACGAGCAAGCAAACCATACGACGCAAAAGTTTTTTAATGCTGATCAAAAAAAGTAACGGTGTAGGAACGATTGAGTCGTCTCATACAGAAACGTTTATTTCTCAATTAAGGCTTTAATTAATCAAGGCTTTGAATTCTCATGTACGGTTTATGCAAGAGCAGAACGTACTGTACGTACCTTTCAGGGCAGACGGCTTGTCGATGGGAAAATCTCCGTCCCAGACGATTGAGAAATCCACAGGCAGGTCCCCCATCTCGTTACCTTCATACCAGTACTGCAGAAGATAAACAGACATCAGATAGACACTACATGAGCGGAATGATTTCCTCCCAGGCTTTATTATATGCACTTACAGAGTCGGTCTGAGGACAGCTAGGACAGTCAGGTAGCGTGAGGTTAAAAACACCCTGAGGTAAAAGAAACCAACCTACCATCAGATAATGTGTGGTTCTGTGTAAAGCGTCTGGGTCACATTTGTGTCTCGGTTTTACCTTGAATTTTCGTTTTTTTTTTTTTTTTTAAATGCCACCAATGCTTTAAATGACATTACTGACCTGTGCAATCTCAATCTACTTAATCTTAGGTATAGAAAAGCAAGGCAGGGAAATAATAACATGCACTAAGTGTCCAAGATGGCTGCCCATAGCTGTAGTCTCAGATGCTGCATTACATAGGATGTCTAATAAAAGTCTAATATCTTTTATACACTTTTCTGGCCGCAAGCTTCAGGATCTAGTCAGATCCATCCATCCAGGGACCTTGGAGACCAATGGTGAACACTGTATTTGTTCCTATTTTTTTTTACAACTGTGGGATTAACATTCACACACATTTACACACCAAGGACAAGAACAACCGCGGGAGGAAACCCGAGTACCCGGGGGAAACCCACGGAGATTCCATGCTCACAGACGCCGAGGTAGGAGTCGATCCTCGACCATGGAGGTGCAAGGCGGCCGTGCTAAACACTACGCCTCTGTGCCCGCAACTTCATAGAGTATGTGTGTAGAAATTACCATCATACCGTATACTAAACCGCACCAAGTTCTTCTGAGGAACTGGATGATGCTTTAAATCAGGAAAAAAAAAAAAAAACAGGGTTCTGATGGACTTCCAATTTTTCAATTGAAGAGGGAAAAATAAAAATAAAAGATTTGTAATGCAAGTGCAAAACTAAAGAAGGTGTCTTAGCTGATCGAGTACAATAAAAAGAAGAATCAATAAAGGACTCGGGGATCTGACCCGAAACACGAAGCATAATCCGAGAAAAATGCATTAAAGCTTGGCCTTAAACCCCAAAGCAAACCCCTATCAAACCTCTCAGAGTCTGGGTCTCGAGGTCACCAAATATATAATACTTTCATCATATAATAGTTTTTCTTGATATATGAAAAAAAAAAGTAGAAATCGACTGGGATTATTACTTAGCAAAGTTGCAAGTTGTGTGATTGAGAACTGCAGTGGAGTAAACAGAACCTTTTTTTTTTCTTCCCTCTTCTTATACACGGCAGAGAAGGAGGAGGTGGAGGTTTTACCGTTCGCTTTTTAATTAGCGAGAGCGGCGAGAGCACTTAGGCGAACCAAGCACTTCGGCGAGAATATCGCTGAGCAGCACCATCGATCTGAGCCATCATGAGCATATAAAGAGAAGGAGAGGGGGGGGTTTAAAATATAAATAAAATAAAATTTGAAAAAACGTGTGCGGGTGAACCAGAACGAGCGCCTGGATGGAGTATTAAATAAACCAGACTCGCTAGATTCTGCCTTCCAGTCTTTCTCTGACTGGATAAATGCTGGGTTCATAAGGCAGTGGATCAGTGGACTAGAGACGTTCCAGAGGAGAAGCTGCACCACTTTAATTTCCATTTAGGGCAAAACCAAAGTGTGTGCCGAAGCGACGAGTGAAGCGACCCGTCCCTTCAGCGGTCATTAGGGCCGAGTGAAACGTCAGTCGCGTTCAGCCGCGCGGGCCGAATCAATCACTACAGGGCAAACGTTATATCATGAACATTCTCTAGCAGCTAGAGAGGCCGGAAAAAAAAAAATATGTGTTGGTCTTAAATCTTTCCCCAGCTGCTCTGAGGGAAATATCTGAGAGGAAGTGGTGCGCGCGAGAGTGACGAAAAGCCGAAACGAGCCTCCCTCAACCTGTTGACACCAGGCTCCCGAGCGACTCCACGTCTTCATCGGATCCCAGCTGTGCTGCCTCGTACGGCATAATTGGGGTCAATTAAGGATGACCCCGGTAGCGCCGAAGGTCACTGGGGTCACATCTGAACAGCGTTAGCTTATCTCAGAAATTTTTGTTATCGTGGAAGCTTATGAGAATGACGAAGTATAAGAGTTCGGGTTAATAATCGGAGATTCTGAGAATGGAGGATTAAGCAGGACTGTGGGCTTCAGGAAATATACCTGTAGTCTGGAAAAGAAAAGTGCTGTCTTTTGTACTGACTGTATTTGCAATTTGGCTTTAAATCCAACAATGAGACTTTTGGAGAATGAAAAAAAAAGAAAAAGAAAAAGCAATGATAGAGCTGCACAAATCCCAAATAAATAAATATATAAAGATATAATAGGTTGTCGTTATGCATAAGCGACGGTGATGAAAGCTCCAGCGGCGAAAGTCGTACACAATGCATTATGGGTAGTAATATGATGCATTTTCTTGCCTATACCCTCTTCTCCTGTGGAAGGCACCGCAGCTTGGAGGAGATTAGCCGCAGAGTGTAAATGTGCTCGGGCCTTTGTGTTGGTCTGTACAATACAGCTTATCTGTGCCAGGAGTGAATTGATTTTCTTCAAGCTTGCCTTCCCACAGTATCACAGAGCTGCGTGATGAGACAGCCTGGCCTAAATCTGTCAGGAGTCTCATTGGGAACAACCAGTAAATGACAAAAATAAATAAATAAATAAATAAATAAATAAATAAATAAAAAGGTATTCTTACCCTCAAAACATCCCCTCCCCTTTTTTTCCCCCATGTCACCTCATGAACCCAGACGAGCATTTAGACACACTACAACAAATACACCATCAGTACTGGAAACCATCAGCAAGAATACAGAGGAGCGTCTCTGCCATTTTGATTACTTTTCCGACATCATGGTGGGTTTATTACAATCCTGTTTGTACGCCGGAGCTTGGCGTGCACGGAGCGTGGGAAGATGGCTGTTTTTTTTTCTTTCTTTTTTTTTTCTTTCTATCCATCTTTTTTTTTTTTTTTAAGCGCTCTCTTAATAAATGATGTGCTCAACAATCTACTTAGTGCACTGAAGTTAATACAGCGCTGCTGTTTATGGCATCGTGAATGATGAAGAACTGTGCAGGGATATTGACTCACGAAGCGCACGCACACGCGCGCACGCACACACACACACACACACACACACACACACACACACACACACACACACACACACACAAAATAAATAAATAAATAAAAAATCACCCCAATCTTCTTTTCGAAATAAAGCGATCGCAATTAATTCCAATAATGGAACGGGACCTTTAAGCATTAACTAGGACTTTACTCTTACAAAGATGTTTACTTAAGAGCAAAGAGTGCTTTGCCTGTAGCCCGTAGGCTCGTCAATGCCGGCTGGATCCTGTGACGGAATGAAAATCAATCCGGCTTGATGATGGAGGTTTTCCTGTACGTTTAATTGAAGTTATCAACCGAGGCCAGACTCAGCAGTAAGCTCAGATGATGCATGGGAATGGGTCCGGCGTGCGCGTCATTTAACACTAACCTAATTTCTGAGTCGTAGCGATCTTGTTACTGGGCTTCTCCCAGCAATAATAGAATATAATTTGAAGGCCCACGTGTTGCGTCATGCCTTTAATTACTGTGTCGAGGAAAGCGGACGCAGAGACGATGGCTCTCCGTGCCAAACCTACGATTATTTGGTTTTTAGCATAATCTCCCCTTGGAAATAAGAAGGAATGGTATCACGGCACTAGTGACGGAAAGAGAAGGATGGACTTGTGTCGTCGCAAATGAGCTAGGTGCACTGATCCAAGGCAAACCGAAGCATTCTTTCCTCATGAGGACTACCGTGAGCTCAAACAGAACTTTCTGGAATATCACTTACAGGGCAATTTCTTCATTTAGATTTTTCCAGAACAGCTGAGGCTCTTAATACAGAGAAATCGCTCGAGGCTTGAGGTCGCTACCCGCAGACTGAACATTACATTAACCGATCAATTTATTTCCATAAAGCCCACCTGCTACAACACTCATTTAAAGCTGGGTATTATCAGGTGATAAAACGACTCAAAGAGTAAGAAAAGAAAACTTTCTTGGCAGAAATTCTTTTTGGTGCCGCGTGAGTGTACAGAGAAGAGATCGCTGTTGGAAACTCGCAGTTTCACTGGAAACGTGGTCCATTCACATGCTACCGTCATGCGCGTTCAAACTTCCTTTTTTCTTTCTTTGCGTGTTCCTCTCCATGGTGCAGCACGGGAAAAAAAGCTAATGCCTGATTGAGCACTTGATGAGAATAATAGAATAATGAGGGAGAGCTGGTTCAAAAAGCCTGACAAAAATAACATGTAAGTGTTTTTATTCAAAAAGCCTGCACTACCCTGTGCAGAGGGTAATGGCCTTCTTTGTAAGGCGCTCTCTCGAGAGGCTACTTCATAACTTAGGCATTGAGGTGAAAAAGGCCTCTGTGCTAATTATTTCCCCGGTAACACGGCGGGTGCTTGTCGCTAAGGGGTCACCGGCGCTTAGCAACACCAGCACTTGCAACATTTCGGATGTTTTGTTCATGAAAAAAAAAAAAAAAAAAAAAGGTATGGCCAGAAAGAAGAAGAAGAAGAAAAAAAATTAAATCCCCACAAAAAGCTGAATCCTTTCTTGGCTTGCAGAAGCACGCCAGAGCTGTAATGACTCATCTTGCGATGAAAGCAAACCTAATCATTTATAATCTTTCAGCTTATGTATTTATCATGCATCTGAAAGGGTCGAGTGCATAGGAAAGAGATTGATCAAGCTAATATATGCAGGGTTGTGTGCCTGTGTTTTGCTGAAATCAGCAGTACACATCATGTGTTGAGATAAATCCAAAAGAAAGCGTTCTGTATAGGTTTGGGTCTGCTGGTGTGGAAATGCAGTTCCAATAATGATAATAAAAAGAAACATTTTCACAGGGTCTCATTTATGTTGCAAAAAAAAAAAAAAAAAAAGAGGAACCGTATTCATATCCAATTAAAACCTTCCATAATATATGAATGAGGAAATTTTAATGGGTTTAGAATACACTCCTGGGGTACACCCTTATGGAATTTCTATGCTTTAAAATTTAATTACAATACAGACTGTTATTTCGGATCACATGTGTAATATGTGTGTATGTAAGAAAACTATTATAAACAAAAATGCCAATGATTATGTTTAGATGACAGGGACATTTTTTATTTTGTAAATAAAGGTTGGAGTTGGAAGAAACAGATCTGTAAAAACAGGATTCAAACATGACCCTAATGTATACCTCTATTGGAGAGTTGGGAGAAATCTACAAATATCTCTTCAAGCACTTAATTTAAAACCCACCCTGAGGTACATCAGCATCAACATAGATTTTGAGCAACTATAATCTAATTATGTCTTTGAAGCAATATAAGAAAACTATTACGAATAATCGATGAGCAAGCAATCTGTCTGAGAATAAAGAAAAAAAAAATGAAGTAGAGCTGGTAGAAATCTACAAACATCGATTGAACAACTTTCTTTAAAAGTCCCATAAAAAAATAAATAAATACAGAACTCAAAGCTCCCCTAAAATGCATCTGTTAATGCTCCAGGTAATTGTATACATTTTTGTACCTCAAACTCCCTTTAATTCAATCCTGCTCCAAATGTAGCATTTCAGTGTTAATGTAAATGTTTTTCACATTTTTTTGTTTGCACATGCCCACTGAAGATTAAAAATTATTTAAAAAGTTGATATTAGTCACCTTTAAAACTTTGAATAGGCTTAACACTCATCACTGAGGTAAACTTAACTCTAAGTCTAATTAAGTCTCTGAAACAAGTGCATATAAGAAAGCATATAAGAAAAACTATTATAAACAAACAGGTTCAGATGATGGGTGAACAAGTAGGCTGTTTAACAATAAAGGGAAAAAAATAAGGCAGAGCTTAATATCCATTTAAGCTCTGCCTTTAAAACCTGTAACATGCTTGGAAAAATCTATAAACGTCCATTCAAGCACTTCATTCAGAAACTAAAATAGGCTCAATACGCGACTCTGAGGTATACCCAACTTGTAGATTTTTAGTGATTGCAAGTCTCATTACATCTTTGAAACAATTGCAACATGTCTGCATGTGAGAAAACTATTAAATCTACTAAAAAACTGTGTAGTGCTGGAGGAAATCTACAAATATCCATTCAAGCACTTCCTTTAAAACCCAGAACAGGCTTAAAACACACCCCTGAGGTACACCCTTGTGGATTTTGAGTGATCTGAAGTCTAATTATGTTCTTGCCTGTTATTTCTGAACACGTGTAATAAATGAAATCTGTCAACATCACCACAATAATTATTAATACACTAGTTTCCCTTCAGTGACTTCCGCTGCGTCTCATAATTACACGTCTCTCAATCTCCGAATCCTCCGCTCTAAATGAAATCAGAATCTAAATTGTACCTTTGAATACCACATCGAGAGAGTACAGCATGGCCCTTTCTTGCCTAAAGGATTCTGAAGTCACACAATAGCGGTATTGTGACAAGCTGAAAAGGCAGCTGTCTAAGGGCTGCGACCAAGCAGGGGTGGGAAGCAGCGGAAAAAATTAGGGAGAACACAGGACAAGTTAACTAGATTTTTTATTTTTTGTCAAAAATAATGGGTTGTTGCTCCAGTGTGAGACATGGCCTGAGGGAGCACATTTGCATCAGGATATGAGCAAGCGAACTGGCTGTAATGCAACACCAGCGCCTGCAGGAGGTTCAGGGGGTTCAGCAGTTTTTTTTTAATTTTTTTAAAGACAGTCTTTGAAAATAACAGAGCTACTGAAGCATATGAGTTCAAACAGGTGTGCCAAGTAGCTGGTGCTGTCAGTTAATGAAATCATTTGTGACTAATATGGTGTGTAATGTTCCTCTGGAAATAACTTTCGGTATTTAAAGATTGACCAAAGTTTTAACGGTCACGTTTTATACGGCAGTCGTTTAGCGACGGGTTGGTGGTGCATGAAGCTTAATCAATTATTCAAATATTCAGCTGCATTAAATTCCTGCAACGGATCAGCAAATTATCACATTTCTGAATAAGTGAATAGCTTCTTATGGTTTGCTAAAACCCTAGTTATCTTCAGTGAGCATTCATTTTCACACTCCTTGGCTGGAAGAGAATTGGACTAGCTCTTTGGTTTTAATAGTGAAGATTGAGTGGCTTTTATTTGTCCTCAAAAATTAATTTCGGTAGAGAGGTTAATGCAAAGTGGGTGTTTTTTTTTTTCATATTGGCACTCCATACTTGAACATCTCACTAATGAGACACAACGGTTTTGAACAGGAAACAAAGAATAAATCATTCATATTGAAATGTCATGGTAAAAATAAATAAATAAATAAATAAATAGTAAAAATCTAAAAAAAAATTTGGTAAGAGAAGTTGTGGTGGCTCAATCATAGGCCGACTGAACTATGGGTCATACATTTATCAGTTATGATGCATTATATGTACTCCTGTGGGTTGAATCTGCTGATTTACAAGTGGGCGTTCATGTCAAACCGGGACTTCTATGCCGAACGACAGAAGGCTTCATGCACGGTGATGAGACTCATAGCCGCAGTAAAACATCTGAAATGTGCAAATGTTTTAAAGAAGGCCGTATGTCCATGAATGATGATCCTGGAAGGGGTGGCTCGAAGCCCACTGCAGTCGCTCCTGTGAACATTTAGCAAGTGAGACGCATGTTCCTTGCAAATCCGTGGATATGCATCGGTTTGTGAAAACTGTACACACATTCATTCACGACCATCACTTGCATATTACAGGAACTCGGAAGAGAGTTTCTGCCCCATTTCCTCGTATAGTACTGATCCTGCTCCGAGCCATTTCCAAATGCATGGGGCATTAAAGGAGTTCCTGGGAGGCCGGGATTTCAGACATGATGCAGGGAATATGATCATGGCTCAAGCATACTGAGAAAACTTTCTACCTTGATGGTATCCAAGCACTAGTGAAACGCTGGGATAAGTGCATTAGTGTAGCAGGAGATTTTATAGAGAAATAAAGGGAGGTTTTTATTCTCAGAACTGTGTTCTGTTGTTCTGCGCAATCAAAAATCCTGGTTTGACATAAACACCCCTTGTACTTTGCTGGGTTAGCATCTCAGTTAAATTAAAAGCTACCAAAACCCCTACTTTTTTTTACTGAAGATAGAGAATTCTCCAGTTTTCTAATAGCCCTGACATTATTTTTAAATCCCAATGTTACCCCGGTCAGCATGATGCTCTGGTGGAAAAGTTCAAAGTTGGGGGGGGGAGGTACATTCCATATAATGAAGCTATGCCAGGTGTCATGGTCTTGAGTGTGGAAAGATAAGGCTGATTGATTCTCTGTCACCCATCTAAAGATGCTCACAATTTCATTAGCATGGGCGCCGTGGCCTCGGAGTCACCTGGCTTGCCGGCTGAGGAGGAGAAGTGGGGCCATTTGCCTTGACGGACACAGTGATTGATCGTTGTGCCTTGTGTGCACGAGTGTGTACGGGCGCGTGCTAGCCTGCGGATATGAGGGGGGAAGGAAGACACAATGATGACATACACCCCCTTTGGGAACAGGAGTAATCTGTAGCATGTCTATAACGGTGTTGGATTGCTATTCGGTTCCGAAGATGAATGACGGGTACGAGAGGCAGAGGTCAAGGTGGGGGAAAAAGGAAAGAAGGAAGAAAGGAAGGGAGGGCACGAGGAGGAAACTGTGTGATCCGTGTTTGCTGTGTCACTGGTAATCAGAGTATCGATTAATCTGACCATCCGTACACAACGAGAGAGCTGAGAAACAAAGAGATCAAGAGAACGGGGGGAAGGGTGGATGAGATGAGATGAGAGGAGACGAGAAGAATGGAACAAGCGAGATGAGATGTGGGGGGGGGTGGGGTTTTCCTCTCAGAACCAAAAGGGCAGATTTGTAGCCTGTAACTGGGGCTTTAACTGATTTATAAGAATTTACGGATTCTTCTCTGTCGTTATAAAATGAATACATTTTTGAATTTTTATAATTTGTTAATACTCATTTTCTAAGGCAGTTGACATCGTCAATACCTGAGCTAGGAAGAGCTAGAAGGATCAAAGGGGATGCAATTTCAAAGGTTCAAAATCTACGTATAAAAGATGGCATGATGAATCAACGGAGCTCATCGAAAGAGGGGAGGCATTTCTGGAGACATTTTCAAAACGACCTCAATGACTGAAACCTATAGACCGTAATAGAGACTGAAATGCATTCGAGACAGGGATGGGGTCAGAGGTCATGGGTGCATGCACACAAGCTGAAAGGAAACAGATGTGGGAAAGATCAGTCGATGTCCTGCTCGCTCTGAAATCTTGCCGCTATGTCATCTCGCAAAAGGACAATGATCGATCCCGGTACCCTGCGGGCCCCCGGACGTGATGCTCATCATTAAATGGCGATGGGACGTCAATAGTGCCTGTCAAAGGAAGGTGACCCCCTGACTTCTAAAGGTCAAAAGGGCGCAAGGCACACGCTCCACCTCCACCCCAGCGCCCGCCTTGCTGTCAGGCTGCATTACGCGCTACATTCAGTTCCCGACTAATTATTTTACAAGATTCCCTGGGGTGAGTGTGGCAGTCGATATAGCAACCGTTCGGGGTAAAGGAAAGAAATACTGAGACGAAGATGGTGACGGAGTGAAAGCGTGGGATTAAAGAGCGATGAAGATAGAAAGGAAGAAACCGACGTCAGAACAGGAACTGAAAAGGTGACGTGAAAGATGAGAATTATGACACTGAGAGCAAGAGAGAGTTGGAGAAAACTGGAAAGACTGCAAGTCTCGACCCCTGACGTACCCCATTTTTCACTTCATGAAAAGATTTGGATTTTTTTTTTTCTTTCCCCTTCTCTCTTTCTGTTTTTTTTCCTGGTCATCAAGCTGCTTATTGGAAAGTCACCTTGGCACCTTTACAGCTTTTTCCATAAAAGAAGAAGAAAACGCCCTTGCTGTGCGTCTCTCCTGACTAACAGTGATCTAGTGCTCGCTGAAGAGGCCTCCTGTATAGACAGCCTGCTACCGAGTGAACTCTACTTAACGTGCCAGTATAATACATGTCTGCCTTCAACACTTGTTCAAACACCATCTGGGTTAGTATATACTCGAAAGGCTATGCCGATGAAAAATGAGGATGCTGAAAGCGGGCAGTATTGATGCCTTCGATGCTGTTTACAAAACACGGGCTATTCAAGCTGGAAACCACAATCTCCGGCTCAGAATTCAGTCGATATCTAAAAGCGAGCTTCCAAAACCTTGTATGTGCAAGAAACGGTTTCTTTCCCAGATGGATAGACATGGCGAAACTATTTTCCTATTTCAACAGCGCGGGGATTTGGGTATCAGAGCAGCAAACTACGGTAATTTCTTTTCAGAAGAAGCACAGATATAATTCCGTGTCTTGATATAAAGCCTCTGTTGTTATGAAAATGAGACATTTTCCCTTTATAACGGTGATCAATATTTCCAGCGCCTGATGCATCATTAAGAGTAACCTTTATCACCTTATCCACTTTGTTTCTCAGGAAATTTGTACATTTTCCATTTAGGTTACAATATAGATGGCTAAACCCCAAGTTACACTTTAAGAGGGTGTTATGCAAAATTATTATTATTATAAATATCATTATTATTATTATTATTATTATTATTATTATTATTATTATTATGCACAAGCACAAACAAAAGAAAAAAAAAAGAAAAAACTTTCCATCTTTTTGTTCTCTTTTTTTTTCCCCTTCCATTTTTGTATTGGCCAGGGTTTTATCGAGCCAATTAGATTTGCCCTCTAATGTGACCTCATACAAGAAGATCCCCTCTAGTGGGGCGGGGCTCGAAAGTAGATTGGCACATTTAAAGGAGGTGTGAAACAGAGACCGAGATATTCTTTGGAGTATTTCGAGGAGCTCTAAGAACTGTGATAACTTGTTTAAGACGTTGTAAATTATGAGACCTTTAACTGGTAACTGTCTTAATTAGAAAGTAAATAAATAAATAAATCTTCACACACGATTTAACATTAAGTGGTGTGATCGTTAATGTTTTCCATTTTAATATTCTAGTCAATAGTTTTAATGAGGAAAATTATTTCGAACTTATAAACGGTTATATTTTATATTCCATATTTTTCCGTACTGTACACCTAGGTTCACCTAGGCTTTATTATATTTCTTATATCAGATATATAGTTTTTTCTACATTTGCACCCAGGTTTTCTTATTTTCTTATTCTCTTATATTTTTTTATATTTTTATTTTCTTATATTTTTACTGTACATATATTTTATTATTTTATTCTTAGTTAAATCTATTCCTACGTTCTTTGTTATATTCTTTTCGTGTAAATAGTCTTAAATAGTTTTTATTCTAAGGTCACGGGCAGTCGCCTAAGCATTTCACTGCATATCGCACTGTGTATGACTGTGTATGTGACAAATAAAATTTTAATTTTGACTGAAGTTTGAACCATTGTTTCAGGAGACACTGTATAACATGGGTCAAAAAATAAAAATAAATAAACCACTTATTTATTGTTACTGAAATGTTTGAGGCTGGATCAGCCTCTTGTCAATCATCTTATAGTCACACCCCCATGCCGCTTAACATCATTTTGCAGATTTCTGCATATGTCCTTGCTAACGGTACCTCTAGTTAAGCTAAAGAATATATATATTTTTAATCGTGTGCCTGGGTGGACAAACAAAATAAAAAATAAAAAATCACTAAAATGTTACTCAACTCCAAGCAGTTACTTGTTGGAGACACTTTAACCCCTACAAAACTGTTCAGTTAAAATGAAACGTTTGTTTGGACAAAAGGCAGAAAGACTGAACTAGTCTAAAAGTTTTCATTTTATGATGAAATAAATCACTAAGCGTGTTGGTTTTTTCATGTAATACAGGAGGCGCAGGAACATCGAATTGCATCATAAAATAAAACAACCAATCAGGTTCCGACATGCAAATTCAGACCATGAAAAAGTGCTCAATTTACATACAATTTGCATAGAAGTGTTGGCACCGCCAGGCCTTTTTGGGACTATAAAAAGAACTCGCGTACGCGAAGGCGAAGAAAGCAAAGCGGGTCCTTACCGACGTGTTCTGGCACTGTATACAGGAGCTGTTGAATCGCACGGCTGGGACGCGCTGGATTTTGCCCTGGATGCTGAACACACACTCGTAGTTCTTTTGGCCCGACTGGGGCTGAGGAAGGTTTCGAGCTCGTAGCGTGATCGGTCGAACGACGCCTGCTGGAACCAGGATATCACTGCTGTGCAGGATCTGGGGGCAACCCTGAAGACGACAGAAAAGCTGAAATGAAGCCATTTAATCATTAACACACCTGATGTAATCTTACACTGAGGGCCACTGAATTTGGACTCATTTGCATTCATTAGGCGTGTTTTCTTAACAGGAACCGTTCCTTCCACTCTACTGGACTGAGAACAATGAGTGTGGCTCATTCAAAAGGAACTAGCATTCTCACACACACACACACACACACACACACACACACACACACACACACACACACACACACACACACACACACACGGAGCCAGATGTGCTACAAGAAAGAAGGAGGCTGTTAGGGGGAAAAAGGCAGAACAAAACAAGAGGTTAAAAAGCCCATTACAAAGCTGCCGCGTCCCTCTGCGGCTTTTTTTTTTGGTTTGTTTGTTTCTTTTTACGAGCTGCGGGTTTTCCTCGTCGCACCACACTGATGAAGCGGTAAATGAATATGGGCTTCAGTATCATTACAGGCCTGTCTGTCTGGAACCGATCGAAGCATTCATCAAAGCCTCTGGTATTGACACCTTCGCTAATAACGCCACCGTACTGATGAGAAATATTTTCAACTAGCGCAAGTCAATAAATTTCATATCATTTCATAGTTTCAATTTTTGAAAAATGTTGCTAAGAAAAACCTATATCTCCCTGGCTTTCCAATGGAAATGCCTACAAAATGCCTCCGAGTGGCGCAGTGGTTAAAGCGCCAGTTCGAATCCCGGGTGGTGCTGTAACCTCTCGCAGCCGGAGGTCTAGAGAGAGCTGATTGGCCGAGCTCTCTCAGAGGGGAGGGATGAGAGGTACTTGTAGAGGCCTTATGATGAGAGGTAGTAGTAGCCTTAATGTGGGAGCCCCCTAGTGACAGGGAGGAATTGGACACGACTAAATTAGGGAGAAAATCGGGGAGAAATCCAAAAATAAAAAAAAAAGGGAAATGCCTACAAAATAATCATTTTACACACAGACAAAGATCACCAGAACTATACATTTAAAAGTTTACATACAGTACTGTGCAAAGATCAAGAGCCCCCATTATTTCTTCATATTAAATTCCATTAAATGATGCAGATTAAATGAATTAAAGCAATGAGAAATGTTTTACTGCGACAAGTGCCTAAAGAGACGACGTAAAAACTGGTTGTTTATGTAACAACCTCAGCAGCGACCTCGTTTCCCCACTCATCTAATCCAATCACTAAACATTCGGCATCATCAGTATACTAATCCTCCGTACATTGTGTGACAATAATAATAATAATAATAAAAAAAAACATTCGTCTGAAACTGGTAAGGGAGTGGACTGAAAACAAGAAATTGCCGAAAATATCTGGAGAACTATTCCTCAAGACTACCGTATAAATACAAGAAGGTCTCGGTTTTTGGAAGCCAAATCTAAAGAAATGAGATGCGTCTCAAGACTTTCACGCAGTACTGTAAATAAGCATGCATTCCACAGGGACCGCCAAAAAAGTGCTCATCGCTGAAGGATTCCAGATTTCTGGCACCACCTGCTGAGCAAAGGCTCCTTTGGGCATCTTTACCTAGTCACATAACACCTCATGACCTTCACACACAAAGGGTGTGAAGAAGAAGACGACGACTCCTTTTCCAGACGCCATGCTGCCGTGTCCGTGTCCGCTTCGTCCTCTGCCGCAGCTGTGCGTTAGAGCGCATTTAGTGTGATCTGTTATCTGTTTAACACTGAACAATAATCAAGGAGGCTGTAAAAGTAATTTGCCGGCGCAGGAGTCATAAATCAGAGCCGAGGCCGCCCGGCTCCGCGGCGAGCCACACTGCTGAGAGTTTAACAATGATGCAACTCTCCCAGCGACGACGCCATCCATCTCTACCCGGCCAGCTGATTCGGCTTGCTCGGCGCATCGGCACGCCGATAAATCTCATTTTCATATCGGGGAGTTATGAAAAGCAAGATTTACTCCCTGCTGAGGCACAGGGGAGGCACAGGTGGTGAAGTGAAGGTAGCAGGGGAGGAGGGGAAGTACACGATCAGGGCACGATATGAATCCAATTTATCAGGGTAAATGAATCGGCTTTAGTTCTGCACG
>QNUK01000043.1:2949273-2976773 GCA_013621035.1 Clarias magur | reverse complement strand
TGGCTTTCAAAATACATAAAATAAAAACCGCATTTGCTCAAAAGGCCAATGGCAGCTTTTGGGGTAAGGCATCGCCGTAAGGCAAACTTTAAGAGCAGTAGCAGGACGTCCCAGCTGAATTATTCGGCACCGAGGTCTAGAATCGGGTTTGTATTTTATTACAGAATTGAGGAGAGGACACTGGTTTGTTTTGTGCTCTGTGTAAATAGGAAGGAAAACAGTGTCGAATTCTGACTTCGTATTGCAGTAGCACTACAAAGTAAACACGTGGCTTGTGTTGGAAATACACTTGCCATATATGCACAGTTTCTTAGCTAACATAGGCCAGGCGAAAACAAACATAAAAAAAAGAAGGAAAATTTAAATCGAACAAAAAATGTTTGTGACATAAATGATGATTTGTTTATATTTTGTTGCGCTATGACAGAATGCAAGCAACACTTCAGACTTAAATATGAAAATATCATCATCATCATCATCATCAAGTTAGCCTCCCCCCAGAAAATTGTGCTCAATTTATCTGGCACCTTGTGAATTGTGAATTATGAGTAATTTGCAGAAGTAAGTACTGCACCACTATTGGTAATTTTAAGAACAACAAGATTTGAAAATATCCATTTCTTCTTATTATTAAATGCTTCTTATTTTGTTCCTTTCATACCATAGTTACGTGTTAGTTTGGTATCAAATGAACTTAGCTTGGTATCAATCGCAAATTAAACTAGCTTTATAGGTTTCCTATTGTGCTGTTAGCACCTTAGGCTAACATCAACCTGAAGAAGAAGAAGAAAAAAAAGTAGAACCTGTGTGTATGTTTTCACAATTTTATATAACAAAATAATCTACCAGCAAGAAATTTCCAACTAAGCTTCACCTTATGTTTATATTAGCTAAATGATGATGTTTTTTGCTAATTATTTTAGCAACAACAAACAATAAACCAACAAAGTGATTAACATTTTAATCAAGTGTTTCTGAATTAAACTTAATATACATGACTAAACATTACCTTTAACCTTTACACAAATCCCCAAGTCCAAATTATTACCTCAAATGATGTGTCATTTGTCTTTGCTTTCAGGTATTTTTCAGGTCCTTGCTCACAACCTTTGCTCCTACTTGCAACTAGTCCCCATTTAACACCAGAAACAAGTCACTTTTACACAAGTACCCATTTAAGACCAGAAACAAGTCCCTTTAACACAAGTACCCATTTAACACTAGAAACAAGTCACTTTTACACAAGTACCCATTTAATACTAGAAACAAGTCCCTTTTACACAAGTACCCATTTAAGACCAGAAACAAGTCCCTTTTACACAAGTACCCATTTAATACTAGAAACAAGTCCCTTTTACACAAGTACCCATTTAAGACCAGAAACAAGTCCCTTTTACACAAGTACCCATTTAAGACCAGAAACAAGTCACTTTTACACAAGTACCCATTTAATACTAGAAACAAGTCACTTTTACACAAGTACCCATTTAAGACCAGAAACAAGTCACTTTTACACAAGTACCCATTTAAGACCAGAAACAAGTCCCTTTAACACAAGTACCCATTTAACACTAGAAACAAGTCACTTTTACACAAGTACCCATTTAACACTAGAAACAAGTCACTTATACACAAATCCCCAACTAACACCAAAAATAAGTCACTTAAAAAAAAAAAGGTCCCCATTTAACATCCATTAAATACTATTTAAGAGAAGTTTTTTTGTGTGTTATTCTGCAGTGACACAAACTGATTAGCCAATACGCAGTAATCCACTGGAGTTTACAGCCTAAGAAAACAATACAGCAACAACGGTTTGGAGAAATACGTTTCGCAGTGCCCCGTCTCAGCGTTCAGCCCCAGAATGAAAGCACAGAATGGTATTTAAGGAACCTGCTAGTTTCTTTCCTTTTTTCACCATAAACCTCACTAAAAGCCAAACTTCTCTGGGCCTCTTAAAATGTTCTCTGACGGTGTTATCAAAGAAGAGGCCTCCGATATGAACCCCTCTGGCAGGAAGGCTTTCGCTAATGTTAAAATGCAGATAGCTTATCGCCCCTGGCTGGCATGGAAGCAGAGGAGAGTTCAAGCAGAAATCTGGAGCACAGCGTGGGAGCGAGCAGAGCGGCTCCAGCTCCACGTCAGCCGGTGGGCAGCGGCAGGCTCTGTGGGACTTTTCCCATTGGCCCTGGAGACCAAACGAGCGGCTGACAGAAACCTGCCGTGTTGCTTCCTGTGTGTTCGGGGCGTCCGGTGGCGTACTTCCTGCTGAGCTAATGGCGCCGCTGTCACTCATCCCACAATTAATTACCTCTGGCCACCGGGTGTTAATGAAAGAGTCGGCCCACTGAGACCCGAAAGGGGAAAAGGAGCGTGTGTGTGTGTGGTGAAAGCGTGAGAGATGGAGGAGAGAGCAAGGGAAAATAAGTGTGAGATGGAAGTCAGAGAGTGAGAGAGAGCGAGAGAGTAAGAAAAAGAGGGATGAAAGAAGAGAAACACAGGAGGTGCATTTGATATGCAGGACTCCCTTTGGGAAAAGGACAGAGAGCTTGTGCAAATGTGTGTGTGTGTGTGTGTGTGTGTGTGTGTGTGTGTATATATGTTGGTGCTCTTATCCATTAGTCTCAATGATCCTCTCCCTGCAGTGCTGCTCTTTAAGGTTAAACATCGACATGAGCTAATTAAGCTGTGTGTAATGATGAATGCTATGGAAAGGGCAGATGTTACAGTACTCTTGCTGTGCTGTCAGTCAAACAGCGCTTGCTAAGCTACCGTTAACCAACACACTCCTCGGGGAAACGGAACTGCACTGGATCAATAAATAAAACGGTAATAAGCTTTGTCTGCACTTGGCGTTTCGTTAAGTTTCCATAAAAAAGAAGTTTGACCATAAAAGGAAATACATTAGTCTTTTCAACATGATCACATCCACTAAATACTTGTAAATGACTAGGTATATAGTATTAGGCAGACAACATAACTTTTTTTAAAAAAACCTGCCATCGCTTATTTAACCAGAAAATGAAGCCAAAAAGGAAACAAAAATATGGGAAATACCAAGTACCCCCTTATTGCTTCCACAGGATGTACAAAGGGTAGGTTGTAGCCAGGTGCTGCTAATCATTAGCCCTTGATTAATTGATCATCAGCAGGTGTGCAGAAGTTTTGGCAGTTTGCTGGTCTGGAGCATTGAGGGGTGTGTTAACACGCTGCCAAGAGGGATAGACAAAAGCAATGGTCTTCCAGAAGTAATTATTGCTGCACTTCAATCTGAAAAGGGTCATAAAAACCATTTCCAAACAATTCTACAGCGAGAAAGATCATTCACGAGCGCAAAGCATTCATTACAGTTGCCAATCTACCCCACAAAGTGTAGTTTGTTTGGCTTTAATGTCCAGCGCCAATCAAACAACATTTCAGCAGAAACACCTCATACCCGCGGTCAAGCACGCCAGTGAAGAGGTGGTGAATTGGGCTTGTTTTGTAGCCAAAGGACCTGAACTCCAGAGTATTCTAGAGGCCAGTGAGAGGCCGTCTGTCCGACAGTTTGGGGTCGTGCAACACGACGATGATGTGAAGAACACCTGAAAATCTACGCCAGAATGGTTGAACAATTAAAGCGTCAAGGTTTTGGAATGGCCTAGTCAAAGTCCAGACCTCAAGCCAACTGAAATGCTGTGGCAGGACCTTAAGAGAGCTGTGAGCAATTTTGTTCTTTACACAATTACCACAAAGTCAATCTGAAACCGAACAGAGGTTTAGCTTTGACATAAGCTTAGGCAATCAAACAATTTTCATCAGAAGACTGTGATTTAAGCACATTCGTGGATAAAATGCTGTTCAATGGAGCATTTCCAAGACATCCAGCTCACGTTTTGCTGCGACACAGGCTTTGGGGCCAAACAGGACAATAATGTCTCATCTGTGCAGTGCACAAGCCATCAAGCGTGATAAATCCAGCTCCTAAATCTGCCACACATCTTTATCCCGCCAAGACTAACTCCGTCATAAACTTTTATATCTTAGGACCTGAAATTCCCATCCTGCTGCCAGAAAGGCCTTCTCTCATTCACTGTTGACTCACGATTGCTTCCCTGTTAAAAGAGCGGCATTTTACAGCCCGCTCGAGGCTCTGCCGGTCCCTCCCGAAACACAAGAAGTCAGGAAGGAGGAACGCTTCGTAATTAGGGGTCACGGATCAGCCGTTGGCAAAGGTCAAAAGCCATCTGTTTACCCAAACGCCATGTGAATCCTTGAGTCCGTCCCTGCGATGCATAACGAATGGGTAATCCAAAACCCGTTAGCCAGCCTTGTATGGAAATGGTGAATTTTAATAGATGGCAAGTGCAGCGGCTGAGCGTAACATGGCCTGGCAGCTGCTCTCAGCACTGCTTAAAGGCACAACATAAAGATTCATGGCGCATCTAATTGGCCATGTGAAGGTCAACAAATGTACGTGAGGAAATGAGGAATTTCCGCGAGGAGCGCAAACGAGAGCGTCTATCAACACGTAAACATATGGCTCAGGCCGATGCGGCTGGGGAACGAAAGCACAGGAGAGAGAAAGAAACGACAAGACGTTGGGGATGTCACGGTGCGAGACTCTGACAGCACAATTATAATGTCATGAATAATCATAATGAAATGTTTTTTTCCCACCCTACTTATAATTTATTCTCAGAGCAAAAGAAAATCAACTAATCAACTATGAAGCGATAAGGTTTAAATTGTTAAACGCGCAAATGATGCTTGCAAGCCTCAAATCTAGTCAATCTACTTTTGTTTGCTGTTTTCAGCAAAACAGCATTTATTTTCATAGTAATTTTCACAGCAGATAAAATATGTTTACAACCCAGTGTTTCCCACGCACAGAGTACCGTATACTTGGGCGGGCCCAAGCATGAAGACGGCCGCCAAAGGATGCACTCTTCACTCTGTCCATCTGCCATCCGTGATCGAAAAATGTTCCCTCGCGCACTCCCAGACCCGTTCCCTCGCGCACTCCCAGACCCGTTCCCTCGCGCACTCCCAGACCCGTTCCCTCGCGCACTCCCAGACCCGTTCCCGTGCGCACTCCCAAAAAAAAAACAGGTACAGGAGCGGTAGCGCCAGAGCGGTGCACTGAGAGGCAGGAAATGCAGCGGGTGCCAGCTGCGATGAAAAGTGCAAGAAGGTCGTATTGATGGATGCACAAGCTCTGAAGAGAATCACAGTTTTGCTGAGTGAACGGGCCCAAAACACGGGAGGATTAACCCTTATAGTACGGTGGGCGCTATCAATTCATCACTTCATGTGCTTTCCTTCTTAACCTAACACACCATCACTCTAGAATAGGGTCAATCTGGACGCATCAGACCACATGACCTCATTCCATCAGTCCAAAGTCCAGGGGTTCGATCACAAACACCGACCAATCGTGTGACATCAGGTATGCAGAAGAGGGTGGATATCACTTCCCTCATACGCTGCCCTGTATAAAATAGACAAGGTAGTTTGGAGGCTTGTATTTTATAGATGGTATTTTCCGGCGGATCTTAAAGCATTCGGAGCTTGTAAACAGCCCGGTTCTGTACGAGAGAGAGAAAGAGAGAATAAAACTAGATTCAGGATTGACTTTGGAGTGATTCCACACTGACTAGGCTCGCTGTGGGACCTTCTCTCTGGCTTTTTTTTTCTTTTACAGGTACACACACACACACACACACACCTTCTAAAATCACTTGTGGAGTTTTGAGGCTTTTGGATGCAGAGATGAAATGCTCTTCTTTTCGTTTATCACACGGAGATGGTGTTTCCTCTTATATTCCTCTAGCCTTTACACTCTCTCTCTCTCTGCCATTTGTGTGTGTGTGTGTGTGCATTTGTGTGTGTGTGTGTGTGTGTGTGTGTGTGTGTGTGTTCTTGGCCCTCTTCTACCCGATTATCAACACTGGATGACTCATCACCTTTTACAACTTAATCTTCTCTTGAGAAATATAGTGACAGACAGGGAAAAAGATAGAGATAGATAGAGAGAGAGTATAAATAAAGAAATTAAGACATGGAAAGCTATAGATCAAAGTAATATGAAGGAAAAAAGGAAAGAAAAACAACAAGATAGCGACTTAATGAAAGCAATCAAAAGAGATGACTGACAAAAGGCGCGGAAAGATGTGCAGGGAAAACAATGGACATGGATTAAGAGAAATAAAGAAAGACAGAGATGGAGAGAAAGAAATGACAGAGAACTGAACTATAAATAGACTGATGACGAGAGGAGCACAAAGGGAAAAGAGAGAGAGGGAGACGGGAAAGTGGAGGGAGAGAGAATATGTAAGAGAGATATGTTGAGAAAGGTAAAGGGCATAAGGGGAAAGAGAAAGCATGAGGGAAAGAGAGATAGAGGAACGTGGAGCATTGATAGGAAGAACGTGTATATAGAGGGAGACAGAGAGAGAGAGAGAGAGAGAGAGAGAGAGACAGGGGAAAGGAGAGTGAATGACAGAGAGGGAAACAGAAAGAGAGAAAGAAGTGGAGAGAGTCCAGGAGAGAGAGAGTGACCGAGTGAGAGAGACAGAAAAAAAGAGTGACAGAAAGGGGGGAGAGACGCGGACGAGAAAGACAATGGGGAGGGGGGAGAGAGAGAAAGCAGAGAGAGGGTGAGTGACAGAGTGAAACCGAGAGAGAGAGAGAGAGAGAGAGAGAAGTGGGGAGAGAGAGAGAGAGAGAGAGAGAGACGGCGTATCTCTGCAGTCTGATGGTGAATCTTTCTGGTGTTCATTTAAGTGTAAAATTAAAATGTGTCAGAAGATGAGGGGAGCGCATCCTCCATCCCGCGCGCCATGAAAGAAAAAGATTCAGTTATCCTTTTCTGCTCTTTTCCTCAGTGTCTCTCTCTCTGCTTGTGTGCATGTGTGTGTGTGTTAAGACACACGCGGTCGCTGTGCTGTTAACTGTACGTGTCACTCCGCCGCTGTGCTTACACTGGCCCTCAATCACGTGTCAGATTATTTTGCATCTCTCATCTGCCTATCATTATGCCTTATTATCTCTGCGGTTGCATTACAGATCCAATTAACCTCGTTTCTCCCGCGGCTCCCGCGTCGTTAGCATACGCATAGTTAATAATTCCCTCGTTGAACCAGCTTCGGAATCGCGGGCGCCGCCATGCCTCGGCTTGGAACCCGACGGAACTGACGAGAGAAAGCGCTATTGAGTTTTTTTTTCTCTTCTTCTTCTTTTTTTTTTTTTTGTGTGAATTTATGAATCAGACACAGAGGCTGGTGTTAAACAGCGACTGCTACAGTGACACTATTGACCGAACAGGTCAGCCATTGTAATGTGATTATAGACCCGGGGAGCGCTTTCTTATGACTCATATTTCTATCGCAGTGGGAAGCTCGGTCGTTTATTCTAACAGGGAGCCGCGTTGTCAACAGAATCATATTAGATTTGCATTTCCTGAAGGAAATAACGTGCTTGCAAAGGGAAAAAAAAATAAATAAATGTGCACTGTGGTGAGACGTCACAATGCACAAACATTATTAGGGAAAAGAAATTGGCGTAAAATAATAAATAAATATTAAAGGTGTATTTAGGTGGCAAGGATGCAACAAACAAACAAACAAACAAATAAATATATAAAAATCATTATATTACCTATATTCATTCATTGTCTATTCCGCTTATTCTGTGTACAGAGTCGCAAGGAGCCTGGACCCTATCCGAAGAGACTTATGACATGAGGCAAGGTACACCCTGGACAGGGCGTCAATCCACAGTCGTTCTCACTCACTCCTACACTCACTCCTACACTCACTCCTACACTCACTCCTACACTCACTCCTACACTCACTCCTACACTCACTCCTACACTCACTCCTACACTCACTCCTACACTCACTCCAGTCTTTGGACTGTGGGAGGAAACCGGAGAACCCAGGGGAAACCCACCAAGCATGAGGAGAACATGCAAACTCCATGCAGACCATGAGGCGAGATTCTAACCCTGACCTTGGAAGTGGAAGGTGACTAATCACTATGGCGACTATTCTATTAAGCCACTATGCCAACATAATGGAAATAAATTAGTTTAAAAAAATGTTGATAAGAAGAAGAAGAATTTGGCATGTTATTAAGTGAAAGAATGAGGGAGGACATGTTTGTGTGAATATGAGAGAAAAAAAATCTGAAATGGTATAAAGGAGTATGAAAATATGAAAGAAAAAAAAAGAAATTTTAAATGAGAGAAAAAGAAGATAAAGAAGGTTGGAGTAGGCGTGTAGAACAGAGCGGAAGGCGGGTCAGAACTCCTTCCGGGGTTCGGTTCGGACCGCGGTTCCGCTCGCCGCGGGATTTCACGCGAGACGCGACGCGAACATCAAACGCCCGAGTCTGTGTCTGATACACCGCCAAACACAAACAGGAAGGCAGTTAATAATGTATTTCACACCTCGACGCCACACACTCCGTTATTAACCTCCGCTCAGAGCTCATAACTGCGCTTTATGAATTAATGGTCCGAATTCAGCTGTTTGACAGGAAGAGAAGAGCTTATAATCGCTTCGACATAATGCTGGATAAATCGGTCTGGACGAAAAAATAAAAAAATCTATCATTAAATAATAAAAATAAATAAATAAATAAATAATAATAATAAATAATAATAATAGAAACACATGAGAAACTGGGTCTTTAGTCTTTTTTTTATGTTCAAATGTAAAAGCAGAGAAGAAGCAGATGATGAGTTGTACAGTAGATTAAAGTTACAACCAACTGCATTAAATACAAAAATAAGATTAAAATAACAGAATTGACTTTTATTATTATTATATATTTTTTTCTTTGATGAGTCAAACAGTACATTTCATATTTTATTGCCGACTGAAGCAGGATCTATCCGGTCTCTTATATTCCTCCTATTTCTTGCTCCAGCCACCTGCCCTTTATCTACACACATTTATTTACAGTGCCATGCCATACTCCTGAGCCACATACAGTGGTATCTCGGCACACAAACCCCCCACTTTAACGAATTTTTGGAATTTTATAGGTCTAATATCAGAAACAAAAGATGAAGAAGTAGATGGATGCATATATCAATAAATTAAACTTAACGTGAGAGTATTGTCCAGTATGTAGATATTTGTATAAAGCAGCGAGTTTATGGTGTTTGTGTGTGTGTGTGTGTGTGTGTGTAAGATTTAGTGAAGACAGCACCATGGGTCGTAGGAAAGTTATGAAGCACACCAGCAAGAAAAAAAAGGAGCCATTTTTTAAAGCAGCCGGTGCCAAGAAGAATCATAAATTAAGTTCAAGTCAGACTTGATGTCTATTTATTTCATATTTTACTTCATTTAAATGTCTTTTCTAAATATTTTGGCTGTTTTTTATATGTAAAAATACAATTATAATGTTTAAAATTGCTAAATTGGTAATATTATTGGGAGCTGGAACGGATTATCTGCATTTACATGATTTCCTATGGGAAAATGTGTTTCGCAATACGAACCTTTTGCTTCCAAAGAGCTTTAGAGTTTCCATTTCCTTTATCATTTCTAAAGATCTGAAACTATTGCATTGTGTTTGCTAGTTAACGTTAGATAAACCGTACTTCCATGACACTAGGCTTTTGAATCTTGGATACGCGATTTCTTTTGCTTTACGTCACACTCATTTACGGGTGAAATGAGATTGAAATCAGAAAACAAGCTCGGAGCGTTCCACCCTGCGGTCCAACACACAGCGAGTCTCTTCTCAATGAAAGAAGCGATTGTGTGAACTAAACCACAATCAGGCACGCAGGACGCAGCGTGTGTGAGATACTAGCTCTACGTTCAAAGGTCAAGTCTGAAAGGCTTCGGGGTGTCAAAGTGGACAGAGACACGCAGACACGGGGCCGTTGTTCTGCTTCCAGTCTAGCACAAAAACAGGAGGCGTCACGTTCACACCCACTTCACATATAAATCCAGTGTAAAGATCTGGATCTTATACTGTACGTACCATTCGGCATTCCATTATCAGGAGCTAGGACGATAGAGCACTTCGATATCCATTTCATCTGGGCTATTTGATCGTACCATTAGTTGTTTAGAGCCGTCTTCAAATTAGACAAAGATGAGTTCAAGATTGTTTACTGTACATTCACTCAAAAATTTAATTATCAGCAACAATGGGGGGAAAAAAACAAACACTTTGAGATTCTTGAAGAAGTGACAACTTGTGATGCTTTGTTCAATACCAGCACTTGAATTGAATTCTTGATTCTGGTTGTTCAAAAGGCAGTGTTGGTTGCATTGGACAACAAGAAAAAAAGAAAAGAAATTGTCTTCCAAAGGAAGACAGGTTTCACACCTGCCTGCTGAATGCATTACATTTGATAGTTGTGGATTGAGGGGAAAGTACGACACTGGATAGGAATATTTTGGTGTCACCTATGAATAGTTACACCACCTATAGGTACACTACAATATGATTGCATTTATGCATTTAATAATCAAAGCTTTGCATCAGCTAGAGGCAAATTTCTAGTGTGTTTATCAGCGCAAAAATGATCATGAGTCTGTTTGCATTGTGGTGCTTTTAAAAACGGATTATTGTAATGATTTTTAAGGAAATTCTACAGGAATAGGAGACATTTAGCCCAAGAATAAGCTCACTAATGTGCTTTGCATTTGCTTCGTCTCCTGGAACGAGAATCCTCTCGGAGCGCGAGAGGTTACTCGAAACATATTTGAACCTTCCTCAGTTGCCCGTCTGAAACAGACGTCGCTAGTGAGTCACTCGAGCCTCGCTGCGGTCGACGTGCCCAGCGTGAATGACGTTCGACTGATTCAGATGGAGCTTGCGGTCTCTTACCTCGACGCTGCTGACTCTGCCCTCCTGGAAGGAGCACTCGGCCACGTTGTTGGTGCAGATGTGCCGGTATTTACACCAGTTGCAGGGGAAGGGGCTGCTTACACAGGATGAACACCTGCGGAGAAAGAGAGAGTGAAATAGGTTAAGAGCTAACCAAATGAAAACATTTTATTCCGGATGGTCTTCCATGTATGATGATGTCTTTATTTGCGCTCACTGAACTGAGGCAGGAGACGAAGCAAGGGGCAGATTTTGTACATCAGAGCCGGGACACATTAAGGACCATAAAACACCATGGAGCTGCAAGTGTGTGCGTGAGAGAGACGAGAGGAAGTGGCTCTGAACAACACGGCTAAACCTCATAGGCGAGTTTAAAGAAGCTCCCACAGGAACCTAATTCAGTGATTTTCAATGTTGCCATTGTGCTCACCAGCATGTTAACATCTTGAGCGTGCCCCAGGTCACACATTAGCTCGGGAGGAAGTGGCGTAGTAAAGACGCCGCTACGGAAATCTGACCGCGCCAAATGTCAAGGAGTCTCAGCGATTCACTCCGACATGCACGATTACTCCTGCGGGGTCCCTGGACCTCTGATGGTTACAAGCTGAACTTCCAAACTATTTAACTAGGGCAGGAATAGCCTGATTTTGAGTTCGCATGTAATTGAGTGCATCGTGAGTTGCGGCACACCTGGCCCCCGGACAACCCGGAAATCGGGAGGGCGTCTGCACAAGTTTAGGATACCAGAATTGTTTCAAACTCCCACTGGCTATGGCTTTCAAGGTCACACTGCACTCTCGAATAGGAGGAACATGTGCTTGGAGATAAAAGAGAAGTATTTCTGGCGTACTGCAAACGCGAGCCTTAAGCAGACACTTGGAGTGTGAACAGGGACTAAACACTTGGCAATCGTATGAGGAGAACGCACTTGTACTCTGTACATGAAATAAACACTGGGAGCAAGCCCTCGAGGTCTCTAAAGAGACTAAGCACTCGGTGAATGTGTGGAGAGAATGTACTTGGAGACTGTAAAGAGACTAAGCATATTGGAGAATGCACTTGGAGACCGTATAGAGACTAAACACTTGAAGCGTGCACTTGATCTCCAAAGGTCTTAAACACTTGGAGGATACGTAAAGGGAGAACGCAGCTGCAAACCGTTTAGGTATTAAGCACTCTGTGAAGGCGCAGGACGTAGGAGAAAAGGTGAGAAGATCCATTTGTAAATTGAATATGGAGGAGTAAACCAGTTAATGCAAAAGGAGAAGGCATTAGGAGACCGTATAGGATTGCGCAAGTTTGTTCATTTGGCCGGAGGCAGGATACAACCGAGGAGTTCTTACGGATTAAAGGTCTTGTTTATAATCCCAGCCCTGGGAGCTTGGTAGGCTGGGATTTGAACCGACAACCTTCGGATCGGTAACAGAGTGTCTTATCCGCCACTTCAAGATTCCCAAAGCTAAACATTCCTGCAAAAATAGACGCAGAAGCGCATCAAGCACTATTTTACTCTACGACCCCAAACGGGGAACAAGCTGATCTCCTAGTGCTCGAGATCATTCCGTCATTTTTTTCCCACCAAAATTTCACACACACACAAAAATAAAAACATCTTGAAACTCTCTACAGGAGCTGTCATACAAAACTGGATACTCCCTTACTATTTCAAACAACTTCAGTCCAAACACAACCAAGCTGCTGCTTTCTGTCATGTCCGCTCCACAAGCCGACATGAACTCCATTTCCATAGTTCCTCGTGCAAACAGAGAAACACAAACCCAGTCACATGACCAGTCACCTGAGCCGCTTACCCTAGTTTAAGTTCCCGGACTTCTAAATCACAACCACCTCCCAAATCAGGACACCACGATAAAATATCCAAGACTTTAATTTAATCTTTTAGGGGTCTTGCTTCAAAGATGCAACTAGCGACATCACTGGTCTCCTTCTTTCTTTACCACTAGGAAATGAAATAACATCCTATGTGTACTGTGGGTTTCAAAAGCAACAGAACCAATCTGGACCAATCAGTGTCCTGGAGTTTTGGATCACGGGTGTTCCGCACTGTAAGGACTCAGACCGTTGCGTCTTTCTTGCTCGAAATACATCATTATTTTTGTCAGAATATCTTGTCATTGAAGGATATAGAGGACGTTTTACAGATTCTCCGCACGACCGTAAAATAAAACAAAGGATTTCCAGACAGGATTGCAAGAAGAACTCCTTTAGAAAGGCAAAAAATCTACTGTATGCCTATCCCAAGAACCTTTAACAAACCCTTTCTTGAGCATGTGGGAGCATGCACTCGGAGACTGTGCAAAAACAAAGCACTTGAAATATGTATACGGCGCACGCATCGAGAGGCACAGGCTTGGCCTGTAAAGGGACTCGGAAGGGTCAGGAGTACAGAGAATGCACTCCTATATAGGCAACTATATAGGGACGAAACATATGCTGAAGGTGCGCGGAGATGGCACTTGGACCTGGATGGGAGTAAGCACTGGGAGCATGCACTTGGAGCTCATTCGCGGAGTGTACGCGCTTAGTCCCACACTAATCATATCTTTCCCTCCAGGGATGTGCTTCAAAAATCTCCCTCAGTAGGCTCTCAGTAGTCTGAGCACATTACACCCCGGAGCTGCACTGCTCAGAATAATGTATCTCTCCCTCACATGCTCTGTCTCTCTCTCTCTCTCTCCCTTTCCTAATAGCACTCTGCTGGTCTAAAAAAACGCCTCCATCGCTCGCCGAGATGTTTGAGACGGTTGCAGTGAGAGTGAGCCTGCCTTGTGCTCTTTACAGAATTACAGAGTATTACTCTACCCCCACAATGACGGGTGGCAAACACAATATCTCTGGCAGGAGGACTGCTCAGGCGCGAAATAATGCCTGGATTATGACAGGCCGGGCTAATGTTGCAGAGGCCGTATCTGGACGCCGGCGCTGTCCTCACTTTTCGAAATGAATGCGCCGCCGAGGGTCGCATTATACTCAGGATTCAGGAGTCGCATTTTCAAAAGAGCCAAAAAAAAAAAAAAAAAAGGGGTGAAGCTGCGGTCCGTGTGTGCAGTAAAGACCGCTTGAATATGCAAGGCCTGGATGAAAGATGCTGTGTCAGGGTATAAAATCCACACCAGTTCACTTAGACTTTTTTTTTTTTTTTTTTAGGCAAGAGGAAGAAAGTTAAGAAGGGGTCTGTGGTGTCAAACAGTGAATACCAGACAGGAAAAGCTAATGTTGGACGACTTGCTAATTGTGTACAATTGGCTGTGTGGTTGTGATCTTAAGCCTGAAAGAAAACTGTGCTGCTCATGTTCCAGGATGCCTCTAAATCCCCGAGTGTCAGAGAGCCGGATCAGCTAATGTGAGCGGACACTGTGTGGCAACCTTGCCCTGAGCCGAGCACAGTTATTCATCAAGATATAAAATGAAGAAACAAATCAGCTCATATAACATTCCTTCATCACTAGGAACAACAAGTACAGATCTCCATAACATCTACATCGTTTTAATGGATTGACAGGCACAGAGGCCAAGCATCCAGGCCATGCATCCTTCATCTCCACCCAAAGGCACAGAGGCCACGCATCCTTCGTCTCCACCCATAGGCGCACAGGCCACGCCTCCTTCAGACACAGGCCACGCCTCCATGCCCACCCCTCATGCTCAGAGGCCACGCCTCCATGCCCACCCTCATGCACAGAGGCCACGCCTCCATATCCACCCTCATGCTCAGAGGCCACGCCTCCATGCCCACCCTCATGCACAGAGGCCACGCCTCCATATCCACCCTCATGCAGAGGCCACACCTCCTTCAACTCTACCCTCAGACATACAGGGTCACGCGCCTCATTCATCACCACTCTCAGTCAGAGAGGCCACGCCTCCTTAATCTCTACCTTAATACACAGTCCACACCTCCTTCATCTCTACCCTCATGCACACAGACGACGCCCCTTTCATCACCATCCTCAGACACAGAGGCCATGCCTCCTTCACCAACACTGATGTGCACAATGGCTCCGCTGCATGGTGAAAATTTACGCAAACACTTAACACGGAACATCCCTTCCCAGATGCAACGCATTTCTTTTCTTCCTCTTATAATAAGCTTCACTCTTTCGGTAAGCATTTACGTTAGAGTTTGGAGCGTGGCTAGAGGGATTTGTGCTCGTTGAGTCACAAGAGCATTAGTGAGAATGGGTGAGAAGGCCCGGGGCGCAGTCAGTGCTCCGATTCATCTCAACGGTGTTTAATGATGTTGAGATCAGATCTCTCTCCGAGCCTTTTTCCACATCAAATCCTGGCACATCATGTCTTCATGGAGCTCACTTTGTGCACAGGGGCACTGTCATACTGGAACAGGTTTGGCGCAGCATACAGTACAAAGAGATCGCGCACAACTGTGTGCTCCCAGCTTATAAGAGTAGAACGAAGATGTAGAAACTTTTTTTTTTATAATTTTTTTTTTTTAAAGAATTGTATCAGCCTGATGCATGAATCGATACAAAAGTGTTGAAACTAATAAATCTTCAGCTCCTGCTATAACATGATGGTATGCCTTTGTTTTTTTACAGAAACCTCAATAAAGGACAAACTGCAACTAAAATAACGTGTTTTTTGTGGCCTCCTGTGTTTCCACAGTCACTTCCAAATCTAGGTTGAGCGTTGACGTCCCGAAGTACGCGCTGGTTAATGAATGCGTACTGTGAGCCAGAAACTGAGACACAATCCTCACAAACAGATGCTGGGGAGGATGAAAGAAGGGAAAAAAAGAAGAGGTTTTTTTTTTCCTCTTTCCAAAGGTTTGCATAAGAGATTTCGTAACGCTGTTCTCCTTAAGCGCACTGTAGCTTCCACATGGAAATGCTTCAAAAGATGCTTTGCGCAAGAATACCATCCATCAATCAACTCCTCCGAACTCAAACACATCCTACTTTTCTTTTTCTCAGGTGGTCATTGCAGCCCTGGGGGGGAAGGAAGAGGGATGCTGGAGGGTGAAGGATTGTGGGAAATAAAGATGGAGGCCGGTGTTCAAGCGCTCCCAAGGGGCTTTTGTGAGAGGAGGAAATTTGGCACGGTATCAGCGCTGGGGGAAAAAAAAAAAAAAAAAAGTAGAAGGGCCTTGCTCCGCTCCGGTGCCGCGTTACCATGGCAACAGGCGAGCCCAGCTCGTCGGATCCACGTGAGCCTGATTCCACAAACCGCAGACGGGAAAATTGATTGTTGTGTGACTGCGTGTAACATGAACGCTTGGGACTGCCTGTATGCATGTTTCACCGGTTTTACTTCCTCACGCGCTTACACTCGCACACATGGCGAAGAACTGATTACGGTGCACACCTGAATGCCTGCGTGTGTCAGAACATGAGGCAGTTTCATGCTCTGAAATACAAACGGCACAGTCTTAGCAGGAGCAGATTTTGTTTTTCCCTTAAATCATGTGACAGCCTTCAGAATCTTTCACTGGTCTTCCTTCTCCTAGGTCTTTTTTATCTCTTCAGGAGCGGATTCACATCTCTCCCTGCCGTTCTGATGCTAATCACAAACCAAGCACTTTAAATAGGTTGGAGAAGAAGAGGGGGAGAAAAAAGAAAAAAAAAAAAGGCTCTGTTCACAATGTGCAATTGTGCTTGCTCGCTGTGTTAAGTGATGTACTCAGCTCTGCTCAATGGCAGAACAGCACGCTGATAGAAGACTGAAATGATCGGGAGGTGCTGGACTGCAGGATTAGCAGCTGCTTTTCAACCCGCTGCACTGAAGCACACAGCGTCCATACAACGTTCAGTCCAACTAACACACAGACACACAGATCAAACACAATCTCCTTTTCAAATGTTCTAAAAAAAAAAAAAAAAAAAAAGTCCTGTTTTGCACTAGCATGGTGTTACAGCTGTTTTACACTCAATCAGTGGGGAAAAAAAACATTTTATAATAAGGTCACACATTATACTCCTTTTTAAACAACTCTGCATAAGTCTTAAGGGCCTCTGCAAAATATGCTCTCAGAAACTCAGATCGTGTATTCTGGTCTAGCTGAATGATTTCCTATCACTCCTTTTTCAAACTCGCCATTTCTGTGTCTGTAACTTTAAACGATCTGCCCCTTTAAGGAAGTGTGTTTTCCGAGCCAGTCAGAACGCAGGGATCAGGAACATTCATGTTTAGGGCGGTCCATTGTCAAGCGTCTTCTAAGCTTTTTTTTTTTTTTTTTTAATCGCAATATTTAGTGATATAAAGAGCTGGGGGGAAAAAACTAAAGAGAAAAAAAACCCCGCTAAGCTAAATGCTAAACACTCACCTAGCATTTTCTAAGGCTAAGCAAGCGGTTACCATATAGCCGCTAGCTGTTAGCCTGGCCTTATTTGCTGCAACTCCTAAAAAAAATTTTTTTTTTAAAGAAAAGAAAAAGTCACCCATAAGCAGGCCACAGTCGGGAAAAATCTTGTGCTTGTTTGGGAAAAAAATGGAAAAAGAACAAACATCAGAGAATTTTTTTTTTTCGCCTCATTTTTGGTGTTCATGCAGACTAGAGACTCATCCAAGAGTCTAAAATAGACTAAAAATACATTTTAAATAATAGTTCCCCCTGAAGATTCAGTTCAGGTTTCAACTACTATAGTTTACAGCTAAACAATTTATTTAAAAATGTAACCATTGTATGTAAATACATAAAAAGACACACGGGGCATCACGCTGGGATGCTATCAGTGAATTCTTATGTCCTGTGGGTCCACAGATCGGACTTGCTTGTCCGGTGCATCTCACGGATGCTCGATCAAATTGGCACCTGGGGAGTGTGGGAGAGGCGGACGTGGGCTCTTTGTATGCCGAGTCCCGTCATAACTGTAGAAGTGACTTTTTCTGGGATTTGTGCACTGGTCGAGGGATTTGAGCAGTCTTCTAACTGGTAAATGTGAAAAACAAAAAAAAAAACAAAAAAAAAAGATTTTACTGTGCTTAATTATATATATAATGTGCTGTGTTGTGTGACACAATGTATACACACACCGGTAGTCATCTCTGCCCTTTTTTGAAAACTCAAATTGAATTATGTCAGCAATGTGTAGTATCATGTTTCCTCTAAAGATGTCAGTAGTCTCACCATTGTTGAGATCATGTGACTGTTCGAAGAGAGGCGTACATTTTCCATGTCGAAGTGTGTATACAGTATACATTTTTTGGGCCAATCTGTATACAATGTGTGTGTCTGTACCGTATTCATTCAGTTTCGTGTAACTGTAAAAAAAAAAAAAAAAAAGAAAAGAAAAAAAAGAATAATTTCAATTACTTAATTAATTACACTTAGCAACTGCCATGTTTTATTCTCAGGTATACAAACGACAAAAAAAATTCTTGCCATGGTGATAAAATGATTTCATCATCACCCCACCCCCCGCCCCCGCCGCCCCCCTCCCCCATCGTCCAGATAAATGCTACAGAAGTCACACCTATTATTGGTTCCAGACCGGCAGTAATTTGCTGATAGACATGAATCAGTTTATCCAGGTCACGGTTGCGGAGTATTTAGAGCTTATCTTTCTATACCAGTATCCAAAAAAATAAATACATAAATAAAAAACCATTAAAATTTTTTTTTTTTTTCATTTACTGTAGGTTTGCATAATGATAACTGGAAGGATATGGCTGTATTAAAAACAAAAATTTCACAATCATCCAGCCAAAAATTATATAAACAATTTTTTTTGTTTTGTTTTTTTGCAGGGATAAAAGCAGGTCCTATTAGGGAAGTCGAGCCAAATATCCATCATCATGGAAAAGCTGGACCAGACCCTAGTCATCATGCTTAATTAAAAGAATCCCACTTCAACATTCATCAATATGCCAATTTCCCACTTTGCATCCAAGCAGGTGACACATTTTCATGAAATTCTGCCATTTCCATTCTGTCCAACATCTCCCCAAATATCATTGTGCTTCCAAAGTCTGCAGGTGTCCCAAGCTTGAGGCATGGTGCTACATCTCCAGCCTTTCAGAAGTGCGTATGTGTGTGTGTGTGTGTGTGGGGGGGGGATCAAGGCTGACCCTTCCCATTCATACAGGAGCGAGTGTGGAGACGACACCTCGTGCTCTCTCTCTTCTTCACATGTAGCCGCTCGCTGCTGTCAGCCAATCCCGGCTCCTATTTCACGCCGACCTGCCCGGCCCGGGCGCGGATGCTAGGGCTAGCAGCATGAGGCTGGAGCGCACTCCAATTTAACCGGTCTCCACTCACACCTCTGAGCCAATTACTCTCATTTGATGACAGGCTGCAGTGAGGCAGGACCTTTTCCACAGAGTCAGTGGCGGGGCTGCATTTCTTGAGCTGGGGATGAGAGCACTAGCGGGGTGTAATTTGCCAGTTAAGTGGCGCTTGATATCCTCCCCTAAACCGAGCGCAGGAGATTGAGGCCTCTGCACGCGGCTCTGCATTTACATCTGAACCATGTGCAAGAAAAAGCGAAAGAAAACACGCTGTTGTCAACGGACCAGAATGTCACTGTAGACGATCTGTCCAGGAGTCTGTGTTCACTCACAAGCTGCGTTGGTTTAATACCTAATCACAGTGTTGACAAGATCTATGACACACCCAAAGCGCTACAAAGACAATGACTACAAACATGACAGCACCATTAGACAATCTCGTTAGGGGGTGCAATTAATGTGCAAATTATTATGAGATTATTATGAGATGTAGAAATAATGTGATTCTACTGACTTGTAAAGAGGAGATTTTGTCACTGCTCTTAAAAACATTTCTCATTCCTAAGTCTGCTTTTCATTCTCGGATCTCAGCTTACTATAAAGACGTGTGTTGCTGTTATTTAGATTAGCTGCTATAACTCATTGCTGCTCTAATGTTTACATCGTTCATACTACATCTTATGTTTTTTTTTGTTTGTTTTTTTAAATGCATTTTTAGTTATTTTATTTTTTATTTCCATAATTTTTGTTTATAGTGTATACATGTACTGTATCTTTCTTAAAATGTTTTATTTTAGTCCCCCCCATTTCCCCCAAAAGGCTTCGCCTTTGCCAGGCCACAGTTGTAAATAAGAAACTTGTTCTTAATCTGTCTTGCCTGGTTAAATAAAGGTAAATAAAAATAAAATAATAATAATAATAAAGAAGATTGCTAGGAATGAAACAAATTTGATAAGTAACTGTTAAAGAAAAGTGCAAATGGTAAATTTTTTATTAATATTGAAATAACTAACAACTATATAATCCATACAGACTGTATATCTTATTATAATGGTTGCCTGGCTGATTAGTTATACATTTAATTTAAAATAATAATAAATAATTTAACTCTTATTGGTGAAGCTAAAATCACTTCACATTTTGTGCTGCACAAATATCAGTAAAAAAAATAAATAAATAAATAAATAAATAGATGAATAAACCTACGTACAGGTTATGACTATGCATGAAAAATTCTAATTGAAAAAAAAAAACACGGATGTTAAACAGAGATCAGTAGAATAGACACATTAAACAGATTCAAATCACTTCAACCTACTGTATGTGCACGTAAACTTCTGACTTCATTTGTATAGTGCACACACTCGCTGCCATTTCCTGTCTAATTTTGCTTTATAATGCCATAGTGTGCATTAAAAAAAAAAAAAAAAAATATATATATATATATATATATATATATATATATATATATCCAGTGGAACCTTGGATTACAGCATAATTGGTTCTGAAGCGAGCTCGTGTTCCAAAACACTCATAAACCAAATCATTTTCCCATAAAATAATGAAAACTCAATTTATTCGTTTTACACACACACACACACACACACACACACACACACACACACACACACATACATACATACATACATACATACATACATATATATATATATATATATATATATATATATATATAGTATGAAAGTAAAAGTCAAAACACCAATCATAAGAAATCTTTCGAGCCGATTTTATTGATTTGTCTTTTTATAGCATCGTAAATAATTTACATAAATGGGATAATGGTTTTGTTTTTTTTTTATTCAAAAGTCGATTGTTAGGTTGTTGCTTTAAAGTTGTAGCTAAAAATACAGCCCCATGCACCCATGCTGCATGAGTACTCGTTTCTGAGAGAAAAAAAGAAGGAAGTGAAATAAGGTCGAGTGGAATTGCTTATGTGCAGGATATTCCTCTATACATAAAAAAATAAATAAATAAAATAAAATCAAGGTAAAAAAATATGGAAGTGAAACAGGGTCAAGTGGAATAAACGTATTTTATAGCATCATGAATAATTTACATAAATGAGAGTTAATAATAATTAAAAAAATAAAAAAAATTCAAATGTCGATTGTTGGGTTGTTGATTTAATGCTTCTTGTAACTAAAACTACAACCTGCACGAGTACCAGATTTGGATTTCCAGAAGAAACAGCGGCAGCTACGTACAGATATGACTCTATATATCCATAATGACGAAGGGCTTTATTTTCCACAGCAAAATAATGATAAAAATAAAACTCCCTGTTTTAGGGATGTGAAACAGGGTTCTCTATATTAGACAGATTGATCATCAGTGAGTAAGCCGACCAACTTGCTCACCAAGCAGGAAGTCAATCAAGTCAGCGAGTTCAAGTTTGCCGCTTATTTAAGCACCCAGACGATGCACAGCCTACATTTTAAGGATGTAACATCTTTTGTGTTCATATATTTTTAAACTGAAATGTCGAATCTTCTTTTCTCTGCCCTTAGGCATTTTGAAAACCACTGAGAGCAAAAAGAAAAAAATAAAATAGTATGAAAGCATGAGATGAACCCACAAGTTTCAGTGCATAGCAATTAGTGAAGGGAAAAAAAAAATCCTGAAGTTCCTCTTCTGTTGAAAAGTTGCATTTACAAAGACATTAGTATTCCTGCTATTGGAGCGATAGAGAATGAAAAAGAACTCAGACAAACAAATCCAGAAAGAATACATCAGCAGGAATAATAGCTTTCTAACCAAAACAACAAAAAAGCTTTATTCCTATAACATTAATCACTTCTATATTAAGAAATTGTACGAATATTTGAACACACTATGAAAGGCAAGTGTTGATTAGAGCTCTGCGGTTTAATCGATTATGGGATTTAATTCATCTTTTTATTGGTCAGGTTTAAGATCCAGACCGATTCACACTTTTTAAAATATTAAATCTTTAATATTTAATCATTTAAAGTTAAATGTAACAAATTTAATATCTTTTGCAAAAAAATATAAACCGTTTAAATCTTCTGCAGATACTCATGTTTTGGAAGATTATCGCTGCATCTTATTTAGAGTTTTTTTTTGGTGCACTACTGCCACCTGCTGGACTGGAGTGTTCAGCTTTTTGTTAATCGGCAGAAAAAAGGATCACTTTGTAGGAGGTGTGACATGTAAACCATCGAAACAAGTTACTCATTTTTTATATTTATTATTTACTTTTAGTAGTTTTGAATACTTTAAAACCACAAATTATAATCGGTTCAGTTTGTGATCAGATTCAGTGGCAACATTTTTTGGGAGGGCGCAAACAAAATGAAAATTTTACTTCTAATACTCGCCTGTAAATAGGCATTTATCAGGTGATTGCGCATCATTACTACCAGTATAAAATAAAGGCCTGACTCACATCGCATCCAGTCAGCAGCTCCGCTCGCCATAAGAAGTGCTGGAAAAGACTCGTTGAGAACGGTCCAATCACATGAGCCCAAATATTTAAAAACAATATTGATTCGCTAAGAACAAAAGTGGGAGGGTTCGGGCCGCACAGTGCTGCGCCCCAAAGATGATTTGAAAAGATCCAATCAGAGCTCAGCCTCAAGTCACATGCTTTTCAAAAATGTACGTGTCGACATAGACACTCGTTTGTCCGGCGGCCGGCGTACACGAACACAAATGAACATAATACAGAACGTAAATAAATGATATTAACAAATACAACGGAATATTGTGACTAAATGACTTTATTTCATTATTAAAATAAATAATTATTATACATGTTAAAGTAGCATTCTTCTCTGCCTAACGTTAAGGGGAGGCGGTGCCCCTGCGCCCCGGTATTGACCGGCCGCCCCTGATCAGATTCATCCTGCTAAAATGCCTGGGATTCTCCCTGATCTACGTTCGCAATAAATCCTTCGATGCATTCTCCTTCATTTTCATTTACTTTAAAATGCCGTAACATTATTATTATTATACATTGTTACGATACTCACGATTGCAGGACGCTGCAGTTGTAGAAGACGAAATCCGTGGTGATGAATTTCAGCCCGGTCTCTTTAGACTTGAGGGACAGCCTGACCACTCGTTTATCGCCTGGAAGCAAGGAGAAGAAAGCAGAGGGGGTCAGAGCGATCAATTAGGACAGGAAATGACCAGTTTCGGCTTCGTACAGCAGCGACGCTGTAATTATCCTCCTACCTGCTCGCACATTCAAGGCATCTCTAATACGTTTGATTGCGGGCGCATTTATCCACTTCCTCCTTCTCCGAGCGAAATGCACTTCCACTTCTGAACGTAGCGCGGCCTTTGCTTTCCGCTAATGACTGCTTTTTTTTTTTTTGCTCTTCTTCCAATTATACCCGTGTGCCCTCACATCACCATAATTGGCATAATATTTCCATTTGGACATGCCATGAATTTTTCTTTAATGGAAATATTAGGTTTAGGTACGTGACTAAAGGTCAGAAGGAGTGCACTTTGCTTTTCTTTTCTTTCTTTAAAAAATTTTTTTAAGGGTTCTCTGAGCACCTTTAAAATGAATGTAGTAAACAACCCTGTGGATAAACTTTTAGAATAAAGATGCAAGTAAAAAGCATGGATGTTTCATCTCTCAACCTCAGCCATAATTAAAGTAAACAAACCGCATTACCCGACGTTCTTCCACTGAAAAACCTACATTATCTTTAAAAATTATTTATTTTTTTATTTGTAGCCCTGAATTAATCTTGGCAGGGTTTAAATGAGCACCTGCGGTGTGTGTGTTTGGAGGCGTCCGCGGCAACTGCGTAGTCGATACAAGAGGAATTTAAAACTGCTCTCCTGGTTTGTCTCTTAAAACCTGCTAACGATGTCAGACTGTAAGCAAAAAAACAAAAATCAGGTGACATGATTGTTCACGGCTTCATTATCGGCGCCGTTCTCTTCTCTTCTCTCAGGCCGTCGGTGGCGAACGCAGGACAACAGACTTTCTGAGTGATGACTGGATCCGTGAGCCGAGGCTCGTCTTAGTTTCTCTGCATCCGCTAATGATTACATTTCTGGTTGTGAAATCACACACGCAGGCCTAATTTAGTTCTCCATTCACAGTTTGTGAAAGGCTGAAGCAGAAGTGTACAAAAGGTTACACGCGGAGTGTACAGTACTGTACTGTATGGTTGCGTTATTAAAGCATCTTGACGAAAACATGGCGAGACTTTTTCACTATCCTGATAAATATAAATATGTAATTATGATCTCGGACCGAGCGTGACATTTAAAGATGCACGCCTTTTGATCCTGAAGAGTCGAAGCGGCGCGGTGCTGCTCTGAAAGACGAGATCAGATCTGACATTTTCCCCATCTGATCCGGACGCACATTCTGTCTTTCGCGCCGTAAATTGTGACTGACACGGATGAGATTTCAGACACGAGCACGAGGCACATGTTAATCTCAACGCTTGAAAGGACTCGGTTTGGTTATTATAAATAGATAAATAGTAAAAACCTGTTTGTGCACCTGTACATTGAAGGCGTTTCAATAGTTTTGGCACACTTGCGTCTCAGCCTCAGATTCCTGTCCTTGGCTCAAAAGGGAACCAGTGTGACTTTTTTTGTTGTTGTTGTTGTTGTTGTTGTTGATGAAGCCTCAACTTTCATCACGCTGGGGGTTCAGAGGTGCTTTTTCGGTTGTAAGGAGAAGTAAATAGAGGGCGGAGTCTGAGAATCTGTAGACTGTGGATAGTTAACTAACAAGGACTCCGTTTCAGTGAGTGTCTACGTCTACGAGGAGATAAATGAGAGCGAGAAGAGGAACAAAAGGCCACCTTGGGTGCGGAGAGGCATTGGTGCGTTTCTGTGGCGTCCCCGTGCTAAAACGCAGGTGCAGACTCATCCTTACCACTCTTACTACCAACTACCACCTGATAACTTGCCCACATTTAGATTCTATGATCTAGCAATATGATCCTCCCAACACACACACACACACACACCAACCATCCTTTTCTCCTCTCATCAGACTTTGTAAACTACAAAGTGTTCCATCCATCCATCCATCCATCGTCTACACTGCTTCTCCTGTGTAGGGTCACAGGAATATGAAACCTAAACCAGTGAACTCAGGGCACAAGATGGAGGCACAAGCGCACACAACGTGGAAACGAGAACGGCCAACGCCGAGCCTACACCACATATCTGCCGACCTGTTGGAGGAGACCCACCTCCACACACCGGAAATGAGATTGGCAACCCCTGACCCTGGAGGTTCGAGGTGACCGGGCTAGACAGTGCTGCACATGAGAAGTTCTACGAGGTCAGGAACTTCTGGAATACTTGAAAGCACATCTGGTACCAACCACCATGATGCGTTCAAAGTCACCGTGATCTGAATCTCTCAAATGAATACCCTGTACCTGCTGCTGCAACACGATTGGCTAATCAGCTAATTGTGGAACTGCGTCTCAGAAGACTCACGCCGAGCTCAGATTCATAAAAGTGGAGAATTTGGTTCAGCGCATCGGGAGTCAAGTTCCCCATGTTTCCTGGTATATAATGCAGTAGGCTGATCCCGACAGCTGCTCTCTGATGACTTGTGACTGCAGTCGCTCAATAATTTAGGACTGAAATTCCCACAAACAGGTTTCAGACCCGCCCGAGCCTCCACGAACGAAACTGGACTTCATGTTAACTTGAACAGCTCCCCTGTCACACTGACCTTATCTACCTGCATCTGTATCTGTATCTAGCTGAGGATGGGTTCGCTGTCGAGTCTGGTTCCTCTCAAGGTTTTTCCCTGAATATGATCGTTATCATTTTTACACGTTTCCTCAAACTGATTTCCATAATTGATTTCATTCTGTAAAGCTGCTTCGCTACAATGACCACAGTTAAAAGCGCTCTATAAATAAACATTTATTGAATTTAATAGATACTTGTTTTTACACCAAGTACTGTGGTGTACAGTCAAATTGCTTAAGACGTCATTTTCTACTAACAGCATTTAATCTTTTTTGTTTAAATTGTGCTGTTTTTGCATTGTTCTCATTATTTACACCTATTCAAACCCATTGTGCCTTGCACTTAAAACTCTAGACCTGGTCAAGACTATATACATATACATATATATATATATATATATATATATATATATATATATATATATATATATATATATATATATATACACTGTATAATATATTATGCAAAAGAATGAATGAATGCAAATGAATAAAATCAAAACGGTAACAATTCTGTTTGTTTAAAGGCTCTGACAATTTTCACCGTTCTGTTTCATGAAGAACACACTGGGCCCTTTATTTACGATGGGTGTTCATGTCAAAACCAGACTTTCCATTCTTCAGAACATAACAAAACACGGTTATAAAAGTAAAAACTACCTGTATTTCTCTATAGAATCCCCTGCTACATTAATGCACTTAACCCAGTGTTTCACTTTTGCTTGGATACCATTAAGGTAGAATTTGACATCTGAAACGCTGGCCTCCCAGGAACTCCTTTAATGCAGCACGAATGTAGAAATGTCTTGGAGCGAGGTCTGGACTGCACCGAGGATGTGGCAATAGCTTCCGGCCGAGTTCCTGTAACGTGCATGATTGTGTGTGGAGTTCCCACAGACGCATCCCACAGACAGATGCGTCTCTTAGAAGTTATCCGATGTTCACAGGAACGACTGCAGTGGGCTCTGCGCCACCTCGGCCGGGACCGGCGTTCACGGCCTGCGCCGTTCAAAATGCCTCGTCGCTTTCACGGCTTCATTCACCAGAAATTTCCCAGTTTGACTTGGCGTGATTACTAAATAATTTGAACTAAATAATAAATCGAACAGCCCATAATGTATGGCGTCCCCTGATCTACAGTAGGTGTGTCGGTGTCTCACCGTATCCGTGCGTGAGCGTCGGGACGTCTCGCAGCGACGGCGACATGCAGAGGATCTGTCCTTTAGGCAGCACGTCTCCAGGGCTCTCGCTCAGGTCCTCAAACACACACGTCACACCTGCCGAGAGGTTCGGCACATGCGCTACCTTCACACTCAGCTGGAGCGCAGCGAACACACACCGAGAAAGAAAGAGAGAGAGAGAGAGAGAGAGAGGGAGAGAGAGATTCACATAAAAGCACAGTTTGAATTACAGTAAAAAAAATTAATAAATAAATAAAAACACTGCTGAATCTCGACAGAAACACTTTCCATCAAAGAGGTATACTGCGGCTTTGGCAAGCGTACGTCTCTACAATTTCATTTGATAGTTTCACTTAAACAGGCGATATTAAAGTAATATCCATGCAGGCATGGACGCTGACTAATAACATGCACAGTCACAGGCTATAACTCTGATTTTCCTAAAAATACACACACTCACACACACACTCACACACACACACACACACACACACACACACACACACACACACACACACACACACACACACACACACACACACAC